>JANHGB010023735.1:0-12951 GCA_026283785.1 Coracopsis vasa
CATCAAGTGCCAGGCTGAAAATACCTCTTCAGAAGAAAAATTGTAATAAATCTGTAGTTGTTGGTTACAGTATGCTAAATATTGTGAAACGCTTTCCTAAAGGAAAGACACAGTTTTGATAAGATTAAGGTGCATTTCAGCAAAGCATACACATTATTCTTCATTTTACTGTTTGGCAATTTCAGTGTTCTTCTTCAGAGAAAACAAAAGTTTATAATGATTAACTTTCTGTGCTGTGGGAAGCATACACTCTACAACAATACTACTCTTGTGTCGCATTAGCCTTTCTCATCTATAATATAAGCACAAATAGTTTTTCAGATGAGTAACCAGCATTTCTGAGATAAGTCCTTCCTTTAACTACAATTGATAATGCGTGACTGTGTATTTCAGTGTTGACAGAGGTCTCAGTGAGCCTGACAAACTTCCACTGAGTCCTATATCAAAAGCTCAGGGCCCAGCTGAGTGGGACTCTAGGGTTTAGCAGGTAAATGTGACATTTCCATCCCCAGTCCCAGGCCATGGTTTTGTCCTGCCAAGATATAGTGTGTCATCACAGTACTCAGGATAAGACCTTTACACTTCAAATTGAGTGCTTCCTCCCCTCCTGGAAATATCCTATGTGGTTTGCATTGTACTGATAAGATAAATGATGCAAACTAAGAATTGCATCTAAATGTATTCTTATGCATGCCTGTTTTCTAATCCTTGTTAGCAGAGAACTCAGAAAAGTGATTTAAACTCATATAATTCCAGCTGGCAGTGGAGGAATTTGGGCATGCAGCCAGGGAATTCTGTGTTCAAACCTGTGTTCAGATATTTAACAGTATGAAGTTCCCTGTGCAGATAAGCAATACCACATGAATCTTTCCCAGTGAACACAAAGAAGTGTCACAGTTCCACCAGGCTCCAGGGTTCTATTAAACCCCTAGGAAAAAAGGTCAATGGACTCAGTGGAGGGGGCACATCTTTGTCTCTCTCTTTTCACAAATCTGATTTATTAAAAGTTTTAAATGGGGAACACTATTTTATAGTGAAATTGAAGAGTAAGCTAATATAGGAAGCACAGTGACCCTTCCGGGCTTGGTGCATAGACTCTCGTGCTGCACTGTGACCCACCTTCATCCATTCCTATTTCAAGACACATGAACTCCTCCTGACCCAGCCATACAGCAGTTCTGCTCTGGTGCTTTACTAAGAAGAGCTGGGATGGCCAGTGGCTGGGATAACAAGTGCTGCAGCAAATAGGCTGTGCAAGTAGCGATTCCCTCCTGACTAGGGGAGAAAGAGAGAAAGCGTACTAAAGGTTTCCTTCACAGTGGTCAAAGTACTGAAATATCATCAAATAATACTGACACTGTGAACATTTCTACCATGAGGTTACTGAAGATGTTTTTACGTCAACACAGGAAGGGCAAAATCTTAAAACCTTATCAGAATATAGTGCATTACATCCTGCCATCTGCCTGTACATAAAACACCCGTCAGTGGACATTGCATGGGAAAAGTGACTGCACAGTGTCTCATTCACCATCTTGATCTGTTTAGCTATCAGCACTCCCAATGCTGGAAAACCTTTCTGCATAACAAGCTATGCTCTTATATTAGTTTGTTCTGGCTAGACTGGTAGTAGGCAACACAGTGGGGTGGTGCTGGGTGATAGTGTCAATGATCATTTGTCTTCCAGCTTATGACTTGGGGAATATGCCACAAGTAGTCCCAACAAGCATGAGATACAAGGTTATGGATGACACCAAATTCTGACAGGCTTCCTTTGTGCTTGCTGTAAGCATGGGTAAATAGGATGATGATACAGGAAATAGGATTTACCTACTGCCATGTATTAACGTTATCAGAAAGCTATCCCTTGCTCCATCTTTGTATCCATACTGTTTGAGAAAGTAGACAATGCACATGTGCACTTTCACCTCTGGGATTTCTCTTGCCTGTGCTAGTGATAATTTCTATCCTCTGCTTCTCTAAACACGAAGTGTTTGCTCCTTCTTTGTGCCAGCAGCATCACGTACTGTCACACAAACCATCTAAGTCTGTATCTCATCCAATCTGATCATCCTCACCTTCAAGATTTTTATCTGACATTCAACTTCCCTTATGTTTTCTCTCACCACACTGCCTCCCCGTTCCCTTCCTTCAAAGCGTCCTCCTAAGCACTCTCTTTGCTTCCCTTGTCACTTAGCAGCAGTTTTACAAGTGTGATGTTTTTCTCTTCATACTCATAACATTATTACTCTCCCATGCCACCCTGCATGCTGGAAATGATCTCTTATTTCTTTTGAGTCATACACCCTCCCTTCGCATGCTCCACATCTTTCCTTAAAAGACATTTCTTCAGCAACAGTTTCCAGTTATGCTATCCCCACTGGTGTGTCTTCATCCGAATGCCACGGGCCAGAGAGGACCTAAATTTAACTGTCTAGGCACAGTATTCAGTCATGTTTTTCCTTGAGGCTAGGTAGCTGTCAAATGGGTATCTCATTTGACAATTTGCTTAGGTAAGAATTGGGTTACATTATCCTTATGTCAGCTTTCTGTTATGGCAGGGAGCAGCTGCAACTTTGGGTAACGTTCTTGCAGCAACTGGCTGTTGACTGTATGATGGTTAACTTTTAGTTACAAGCATTCCCCATAGTTGAGACAAAGCGCACTTTTTTCTTGTTGTTAAAACATTGATAATACTGGTAAAGACCTCCACAAACTGAAAAACCTCAAAGATTAGCCAATAGTTCAAGTTTATGAGCTTGTTCTAATTGAATGTATACCACAGTTGAAAATTATATTGATTATAGCTAAGACCCAGGCTAGAGCTAAGTTATCTTTGTGACAAAATCTTACCTTTTCTCCTGCTTACCTTGTTAATGGTGCACTGGAATGCTTTGACTTCGGAGCTAGAAAACTGAAGTCCACAAGGAGCTTTTTCTGCAGAGGACCTTCCTCTTCAGAACTCACTCTCCACTTCAGCCACCAAAACTTAGCCTCTTTGTCTACAGGGTCACTTTAAGTCACATACTTGTTTTAGTGAAAGGCTGATTTTTTAGTTTTGCCAGATAATATGCTTCTGCAACTCATTTATTGATATGCCAGGGAAACACAAACGTGTTCCTGTTCTGGCTGAAGTTACACACGTTGTAAGATTTACCAGCTCATTCTAACATAAGAAGTGATGTGTTACCATTTTTGTACCTTGTGATCTACATTGTTTTTTATTTTTCATTTCATATATATTAGCAGAGATAAAGTATGTGTTTTTTCTCATCTACATGCCTTTCAGAAGTGAGCTGGAATTGATCACTTGGCTTACAATTTAGTAATCCATGACCCCCTTAAAGTCATCTCCATTTCTTCCCAATGCAAACTGGGAAAAATTCTGCTGCCCCATCAGCTTTTGTAAAATGGTGAAAGCAGCTGGAACTAATAGTCCTCTGAAGGCAATACTGTGTTTCGGATGTGTATTGTGCTTTTTATGCTGTCGGTTTTACAGGCTTTCACAGGTTAAGTTACCGTGAATGTAGAGGAGCAGGTTTTGTGAACCACTAGCAGATGTTCGCTGTTGCTAGTTTTATGAGTCTTGTCAAACAGCAGGAACAGACTATGTGCAAAACATTTTTCTTATGATTTTGCCATCTCTTACTGTTCTCACAGCACTGGCTCAGTAATGATATGATAAAGCTTGGGAGGTAAGCTTTGATTGCAGACTAGCTGCTGTCGGGACCTTCAGAAAGCCAGACCTGTAAAGCACAGTTTGTTTTCAAAAGCCTGTGGCTAAGACAGATGGGTTAGCTGGAAATATGTAATTTATAATATAATCAAATGCTTGACCTCTTATTCAGGTATTAGTTGTTATGACACGGATGCTGAATGTTTAAACTGTCTCACAGTTTGTTTCATTCAGATGGAAGCTGTGATAGCTTTGTGTGAAATGCTAATTTCGGATAAAATTATCATTTTAGCATGATTTATTTGATTTTTGTAACACCTTGTTGTACAGAGGAGAATTATCACAGAACAGCTTCATGTAAAAAGCAAGCGTATTAGAATCTGTAAGTTTTAAATCTTTTCTTCAAATAATGCCTTATTTTAAACCTGTCCCAAGTTTGGGTGACACACTATCAATATGGAAATTTACTGTCCTCTCTTAAGCTAAAGAGTCACTTTGTTGAAATAGTTTTGTAGTTATATACATGCTGTGGGGAGAGAAAGAGATCTTTAATACAGAATCAGCCTTGCTCTGTGATCTGAACAGAAATGAATTATCATGGGCACAGACAGCATAGGGATGGAGCAAGGCTGAGTCTGTGACAACACTAGCTTCACTTTGACTTAGTAATATATCCCTCTACAGAGTCCACACCTCTTTCTTTCCTCCATCGCTATTGCCAATGGATACGTAGCTTATAGGAGTTATCTGAGCACACATGTATTAAAGGTGACTGTAGGCAGCTGTGATAGAAGGTTATTCTTTATATGAGGAAGGCAAAGCATGCAAAACATTTGAAGTATCAGAATTGAGAGTGTTCGCACAATACTAATTCAACCTTTTTGTGTCTATGCATTAAAAGCTGTTATTAAAAAATGCAGATTTTTTAATATTTTTTTTTTAAAGAGCAAAGGTGGGGATTTTAAAATAAAATTAAAACAAAACCAAACCCCATAAAAATTATATCATCCTGTAGGTAAAGCAGTAGTGGAAGGAATGAGTTGCAGAGTCTTCCAGCAGAGATACCTGTTGCAGTCATGGAGCAGGCAAAAGAAAGAACTGAGGGTCCTAGTGCAGGCTACGCAGGAGGATGTGATCTGCTGCACACAGGTTCTTCTGCCCTTTTCTACCCACTGGCTTTCTTCCTTTCTCTCCTAATCTCATTTGCTTGCATACTCCAGCAAGAGGGAATAATTTGAGACAGATACCTAAAGGAGAAAAACTGGGACAAGAACAGCTGGGAGAAGACTGTGAATGGAGAGAAAGGAAGTTAAGATGAATGAAGGAGGCAAACAGACTTTGGTGTTTAAGACATTGATGTCTGAGCTATATGGCAAGTGACCGGAAAGACACGGACAATACTAGGTAACTTTCAGAGGTGACACTACAAAAATCCATTAGTAACAAATGTTACTTCCTTCTCTACTACACAATCAGTAAACAAGCTTGAAAGAATAAAATTCAAAAATCCATTAGGTTATAGCTGATAAAATTTGACAACATCTGTTGCATTATCAATTCAGCTCATGCAGGTTTGCATTATGATGTGGTTTCCTCTACATTATGAAAGTTAGTTCTAAAGCAATTGAAATTAGAACTCCTGAAAATCAATTTTAATAGTTCCATGTCCCAGAAATTTAATTTCTCCACTTTAAATGTTCTCTTTGCTAATTTATTATTTAATTTTACAAATTTTAATTTATAGCATTTTTAATCTGTTCAGCAATTGCTATCTATGTAGGTTCTTAGAGGCCTTTTAACTATATACATGTTATTAACACATCTGCACCAGACACTTAATTGTAGTGAGGCTAATGTACGCATCTCTTAACTCTTTCAGGACACATGTCTGAAGTCAAAGACATTGTTTGATATTAGGAAGAAATCAGTTCAGTAAGAACAGGCCAGAGGGTATTGGTGCTTACCATGACTAAAATTCATAGTCTGCCTTCCATGGAAATGGGAGAAAAAATATCACAAATTAGTGGGAATCTTAATTATTTTTCAGTCTTTAAAGGGAATAAACCTGGAGACAACCCAGTTGTAATAGGGTCAGTTTAGTTATATACTTTGTTGTCCTATCATATGTACATCCCAAATAACAGTGCACAAAAACTTAACATAGGTTGCTTGTGCTGAGTGCCCAGTATGTTTTTTCTATGACCTAATGCATTATATGTGTTACTGCTCACTACTCCTTTACCCCACTGGTGACACCTGAAGCTGCTCAGCTTCTGTTTATGAAGAAGTTCTCTTCTTTTTTCATAGTACCACCACCATCTCACTTCACTTTTTCCTTTGAAAGGGACCTATCTCTGACATGGACTTCTTGCAGCAATAATGCTCTTAAACCTGCTGATACGTTACTATTTCCAGAAGCTGATGTACAAGGATGGGGATTATGGGAAATTCCACATTTGCATTATTTCTGTTCTTGTTTTGGGTAAAATAATATCCCATTTCCATGAGCATAGCATAAATATACTGTTATTACTATTACTTTCCATAACAAAACTGTAGTTCTGCCTTCCTAGAATGTAATCAGTAGTAAATATTCTTTACATTTCATGGATAAGGGCTTCAAGCAATGCCCTATTTATTCAGCTGAGAATAGCAGTTTTGTGAATGAATAATTTTTGATAGCATTTCTGTTCTCATGACGTTAACTAGATGAAGGACTGACTCCACAGTGTGATGTAAGACTTACTCTCCGAGTGATGTCACCAATGTTCATATCTGCTTTACAGGTTGATGACCAAATGAAGTTGCTTCAGAACTGCTGGAGTGAACTCTTAATTCTAGATCACATTTACCGGCAAGTGGTACACGGGAAAGAAGGCTCCATCCTTCTTGTTACCGGGCAACAAGTGAGTATGTGGTCTCTGAGAAGTACTGATGGCTTTTCAGTAATCATTTTCAAAATAGCAGGAGTTTTAACTAGGTCAGAAGCACTCCTGTGTTCTCAGAGATTCTTCACAAATAATGTAGATAAAATGACTTCTGCACTCTGTTCCTAGTCTGCTGATTACAGTTAAACTTATAAAAGCAGATATAATCATAAGCACTTTGCTTCTCAAACATACTTGTATACCTCAGTGATTGAAAAATAGCAGATGAGAAGTGTTTCTCAAGAAGTTGTACTTCCTTGGGCTAAAATGGTTTCTGACAGCAACAACAACACTCCCAAACCTTATGGTTAAGGTCTAAGCAATTATAGCTGATTTTCCATTCAGAATTGTGGTTTACTCAAAAGAAACAGTAGCGAGGTCAGAAACTTAGAGAACCTGCAACTACTACCTCAGAAATATCTTGCTTTTAGAGAAATATGCACATGTATGAGAAACTGGGCAGCTGAGACATCTAATCCCCAGAAAACTATACAGTCCATAGGATATAGACGCAGGTGTTGTCTCAGGAGTGGTCCTAGGTATGCAGCCTGCAGTTTCTGTACAGCTTTCCAAGGCTTAATTTTCTTCAGGTGTCAGATGCACAGATCTCCCAAAATGCAAAAGCAATAATATGGCAAATCCTAGGAAAACTGTGAGAAACACCAAAGGAAACAGAGAGTTTTGTCTCCCTCATAAAGGTCAGTAAAATAAGAAACTTATTCCTAAAATTCTTATTCTGATTATAACAGAAAAAAATTCCACAGTATCAGAGAGAAGCAAAGTGTGCTTGTACATTATGTTTGTGATTCAAAGTGAAAACACACAATGGCCCATGGGTACTTAAGTAGCTGCAAACTGAACTGCCTCAATTTATACAGACATGGGAAGGAGCTCCTTTTAATAAGATACATAATTTGTGTCCGCCTGTTGAGGAATCTACTTACAGCTTTAGTTATAATTTCAAAACTGAAGCTATTTCTTCACACTAAGAACAAGTGTTTATAAGAATCAGAAGCAGAAATACCTGTTTGCATTTATGATTAAAAGGTATACAGTAGAAGGGAGAAATGATTGACTTGTCCAAGAAAGGGAGTGGGAAAATTGAAATTCTAGCTATAGAACTTACTCCTGCACCTTTATGGAAAGTCACTAATCTATCTGAGATAAAGTTGTACTGCCTAATTATATGAGGAAAAACTAGTTGCATTACTCTTCATTTATATTTCTGCTATTTAGAAAAAGACTGATCCCCTTTTCATTTCATCATTTCTAAAACACGGACAATTGTTCTGGCAATTATTTTATTTACCACACAGGGTGCTTGCTTATTCCTTTGTTTATAAAGCTGTAAGTACACTAACAATTTTGTGTTCCTGAGAGAACTGCTCAATTAGGGTCTCATTTGTTATGTGATTAGCTAGTTTTTAAAGGTACTGAGCACCTAAGGCCCACTGAAATCATTAGAGACGTCTAAATACCCTTAAATTCTAGCCATTGTCCCCATTTTTCCACAATAATAATTCTTACCTCATTAGCCACTTTTATCTTTTCTTGCAAAAAAAAACCCAGTTGTACATGATCTCCAGGCAAAGCAGAGCATTTCATCACTGTTGGACAACAGGTAGCAGGATGCTTATTAAATGTACTGCTTGCAAGTCATCAGCTGGTTTTGGAAGCTATGTATTTCCAGGCAGAATTAAAGTCTCTGACTACATTAAAACCTGGCTATATTGGACTGATCACATCCATTTTTCCCCAGATTTGTCATATCCTCCTTTCAATCCAGTTTCACTTTCCTGTGCCAAAGTCTGTAATTTTGAAGTCAACGCAAGCACCTCCGAGAATCTCCCATCATCTGCACACCTGTACCCTTTGGCTGCTTGGAGGCCAAGGAGCCATATTATAAGAACAGCAAACAAGAACACTATAGTTAGTTCCTTTCCTTACGGATGGACTCCCTCCCATTTCACGCTTAACAAAGGCTGGAGTTTTTTTCTCAACTTATATCCAATGCTGGTCACTCCTTGAGCCCTGCTGCAAAGCACAGAGTCTCAGATATCTTGCTAGTAAAGACTGAGGCAAAGGCAGCACTAAATACCTCACACTGGTCTGTGCTTGCTGCCACTAAACCAGCTGAATCCAGCAGCAGTCCCATGTTTCTCTTGTTCATCCCCCAAACAACAATTTAACAACTCTTGCAAGTCTCAACTCTAGATGAAGACTGGTTTTTTTAACACCATTCCTACATGTCTAACAGTGTCTCTAGAGTTACTTGTTCTCAGTCATTCCTGGCTTCAGCTGCTGTATACTGCATTTTTGTACTGTAGCTCAGTTGTGAATTACTTGTTTAGCCAAACTGATCCCATACAAGAGTTTCTTTTCGTGTCAAGATGGACCACCTTGGCAGCATCAGCTCGCCCTGTTGTCATTCTAAGACACAACACCAGTTCAGGTGTATTTATGAAAGGACAACTATGACTGTCTCCTCCGCATTAACTGTAAAATAATTCTGGAAAGCCACACTTCTAGATCCAGACCCTACAAAGAGTCTTTGCTATTGCACTAAATGCTGCATACTTTCTGGTTGCTGCCCTGATCCTCTCAGTTCCTCCAGCAGAGAAGGGAAATAACCATGCCACTGTCATAAAAATTAATTGAGTAAGGTGTGGAAAGCACTGTGACACTTCTGATGAAAAGTGCTGTAGATGGCTTTATTTACTCTTAGCAGTAAAGCACTATGAGCAAAATTACAGTCAATCATCTGGCTTTCAAAGATATTAACTCTAAAGTGAGTACCTGAGCTAGATAGCCTACTTTATTACCTGAGAGATCACGATTATTGTCACAAGTTAGCAAATTTAAGACCTCAAAAGCCTCACTCCGTGCTTCCCTTAATAAATCCCTCCATAAAAGCTACTCATAACACAGTCTTTTTTACAACCACAATCAAAGGGGAAGCTATATGTGGTGATCTTACCACCACTTAATTAGAACATACCTGCTTTCTCCACTTTGGCTGCACAGCCTCTGTGCCTCAGAGGCAAAAGTCAAACTTCATCCAGCTCCCCAGTGCCATACCACTGTCAGTTCCATGCTAGGTATCTAAAATGGGCAGTAGTTAGAAGTACACTTGATAATTTTCAAACACATTGTCTCAAAACCCATTACCTATGGCCATTTCTATCACATTTCCGTACATCTGCATTTCCCTCGAGCCATTGGCTCATGAGATTTACCTAGTGTCAATCCACTGTTCCCACTTTGATGGCGAAAAAGTGCAGTCAGCAACAAAGTAGTAAGCATTGGCCCTTGCACAAAAAAAAGGACTGGTTTATTTTATTTTGCTATTTATTTGGTTGGAGTTTCATAAATGAAGCTCTTCTGTGTGTATGTGTTTCAAGAAAGCACTGTTTTTCAGATCATTACAATTCCTCAGCAATTCCTCAGAAACAAGTTCTTCCCTACGCTGCACACTTTGTTTTGTGCACTAAGTACTGCCCTTCAGCAGCAGCAATTACCATTTCAAAAGGAAATAAAGTAGCACAAATGCATTTTACAACACTCCAAATTTCATAATAGAAAACAGCTAAGAAGTGATTTGCAATGTGGTGGTTAATTGCAAAACATAGCCAATATGCTCTCCACACGCCAAGTTTTGTAGGCTTGCCACGTGGCATGTAATTTTAACATCCCATTTCTAATTATAGAACTTTAATTCCTCCAACTTGAGCACTTTCCTTTTGTATCTTCTACAGCAGCAATACAAGCTTCCAAGCCAGCTTCCAAGATCCAGCACACACAGCATAGATACTAAAGCTCTATACAGAATATCATTGTTCATGCAGCAGTCAACACACAACACATCAATTGCAGCCTTGGCTGCCCAGACACAAGCTGCTCATTTTGTTCATGCCTACACCTTTCTCATTGTTGCCAATCTTCCCTCTGCTGAGTTTAGTCAAAGCCTTTCGGATTAAAAAGGCTGTTCAAAAATGTGCCTAAGTCTCAGATTTGTTTGAGACTGTTGAAACTACCGATTTAGTTAAAGTCATCACACATATACCTTTCCACCTGGATTTGTATTCTAAAGCATAGCACCAAAGAAGAGCATGAGAGATAACTAAGATCTTGACAGTCTTGTGTTTTGAAGCAAATCAAAATTTAACTTCAATTTAGACCAGAACTTTGTGGCTTGAACCTCTCCCATAGATGGGATACTTTGTAGATCTTTCAGCTGTTCCTTATTGAAAGGTGGTGATGTGTTCCCTGGGGAATTTTCTGTAATTTCAATGTAATCTATATTAGATTTACCCACTTGTAAAGAAGGCTTCTAGTATCCTGATGTAGGTGTATTTGCCTTTGGAGAATCTGTTTGTCCAGGGAACAGACTTGCAAGTTCAAGGAAGGATTACCTTGCCACTGAAAAAGTTCTCAAGAGGCAGCAGAACTTCCAAACTGTGGGTCACAGATGACTGTATCACAAAGAAAGATCACCCTTGCAGAAGAATCACTGCAGAAAGTTATGAGTATTAGTCAAAGGAGTGTCTCTGAAGGACAAGAGAAAGGAGCTGGAAAACAACAGATAAGGAAACAGTGTTTTGTTCATCCTAAGAAATGACTGAAAATACATACAGTATTCATAGGCAGGGAAAGAAAATGGACAGCTAATGGAATGACATTTTGGCATTTGGGGGCCAAATCTAGAAGTCCTTAAATAGGGAAAGAGAGGATTTGATTCAAGGTGGGTACAAACGAGGTCAAGCAATCATCATTCTGCTGTTGAGCAGTTCTCTTGTACCCAGGTTTGCACAGTTCCTCACTCCAGTGGTTTCTGTCTGAAGGACAAGAAAACAAAGTTATGCTAAGTTGTTAAAAATGCCTCATGCCTTATGAAGACATTATGCTAGCTGCTTTTGGGGGCTGAACTAGATGTTTGCAATTACACTAGGTAAAACATATCAAAATCCAGTTATTAATCATGAAGTGTCCTATTCAGGTTTGTCCAAATATTAAACATTTTGAGCTATGGACATACCTGTGAACAAACATATCCCAATTTACATTTGCTTTGCTTTGTTGCCACAAAAACATTGTAGCACTATGGTTTCAACTCGAAAATTCCCATTCCAGTAAAAAGTCGTGGAGAGGGCACCCAGCATGAATCCTTGCACACCAGAACTGTTCTGTTTCCCACATGCAAACTCTGTTGTGTTCATAGGAAACACATTTATTTTGTATTCTGTACACATTGCTCCCATAAAGAGAACAAAAGCTATTTGCGTAGGGTCTGGAAGCATTTCTTCAAGGCTGGAAGTCCTCTCCATACAAGTGAACTAATTTCTCCATATAAATTCATGTCAAGTCCCATATTTGATTTTAAGCTTGCTCACATAAAAGACAAGTTGTTCAGAGACCAAACTCAAAGCAGAAAGCACTACATCAGTCTGTCCCAGCCACCTATTGGAGTAGTGATACCGATGGGATTCAAGATGAACACATCCGGTCTTCCACTGATAGGAAAGCATTTACAATAGTAAAGTAGAAATTTGTATAAGAGGCTAATAAGGGAACATGAACCTACATGGTCAAAAGCTTCTGAATAAACAGTCTGAGTCAGCACAGCCCTTGTGATGTTACCTAAACATTCACAAAAAATCTCCAATAATGGTCTATCTTCCAATGCAGTGTATGGATATTCAAACTCAGCAGTGATCCCATATCATCTCATTTCTATATTAAAAAAAGGGCATTGCACTTTGCTATAGAAATGTATTCTAGGTTACCATGTACTCTAGGTTAGTTATAGTCTGCAAATTACTTTAATGTCTTCTTTGAAGAACCCAATAGGTACCATTACTAGAGTGGAAAACTTGAGAGTACTGATTAAAACAGCCATCTGCATAAAACTTAACTATACTTTTATTACTATAGGTTTTATAACATAAATATATCTACTACAAATGAATCTATATATGATCAACTACAGGGCATAGAATTTTTCCAGTCTCGATGTACTAATTTTTCTGAAACTAAGTTAGACAAAGTAAATACAGTGCTTTGGAGTGTTACTATTTGCATATTATAGCTAATTAGCAAGCACAATAACATCATCCTAGAGGAAAGGCCCATTGGCAACTTAATTCATTATCTTCTATTATTACGTACCATGTTAAAATGCCAAGCATCTTAAGCTGTATAAGTCATCACAATTTTAATTAATGTATCCAAACCTTCTACAAGCATACCTTGTGGTTTTGTCTATTCTAAGCGCTCCTCGTGCCAGGGCAGGCAGAAAGGCTAGGGCTGGTTGTTTCAATGGCAACCCAGAGTTAAATCAGCATAAAGAGG
>JANHGB010023735.1:15334-29396 GCA_026283785.1 Coracopsis vasa
GCTAATCCAACTAAGCGTCTATCATTACTTCATCATTACTATATTCATCATGTGAGATAGCACTGTGTACTGGTACACGAGGAATTCACACTTCCATTTGTCTGTGCATCCGTAACTTTATGCCTGTCATTTTACTTCCAAATTAGGTTATGTGTAAGCTTCACCAAAGCTTCTGATTTCAAAATGCCAGTCAACATACCATCTTCAACATCAGAAACAACTGTGAAATGTAATACTATTAATTGGAAAGCAAGACTAATTTATTTCAGTTGTGGATTTGATTTAACCAAATCAAATTACTGGTACAATATAAAGTAAATGCTAAGACTTCAGTGTGCAATTAAGCATTTTGCTCAAGAGTCAGACTGGTTTAATCTTTGTCCTTGAAAAGTATTTTTAGTCATGAATTGGAGGGTAAAATAATTAATACACCTTTTAGTATCAATTTTTGCATAGAGATCCAAGCAAGCAGGAGAGCATACTCTTTAATGTGACCATTTTTCAGAATATACATTAACTGACGCTTTTTCATGCACAGTTGATTTAGTATAAACTGATTGACACCTTTGGGGGTCATCTTTCCACTGACTTACAAATTTGCTCACTCTTGAAAAAAGCCTCCTGCACACCCAGTATTCTCTAGTTAAAGCTGAAAATTCAACTCATCATATTTACACAATAAAAAAAAAAATCCATTCGGCGTCGGTTTTAATTGCAAATCCTACCCAAGGGACCAATTCTCCTGCTTAGGAGGCAGCCCCGTGCCTTCTCCTAGAGAACCAACTGCAGTCAATTATGGTAATGAAATGTCAATAAATATAAAACTTTAATACAGGCTGCTCTTGGTGAGTGGCAGATGAGGACTTGCCTCCCAGACAAATTTGCTGGTGCTGCAAATATTAAATGCACCTGAAAGAGTAGCAGGTTGCCTGAGAGCTCTCCAGTAGAGGGATGGTGGGAGATCCAGGCATCTACTGGGTTTTACCATTATGGCATAATCACTGCACTAAAGTCACTGATATTCCTGACATCCAGACATCTTAACTTATTATTATGAAGTGAGTAGCATATTTCCCCCACAAAATGGAATCTCAGGGAGGGATTTTGAGATTTCCCACCCCACTCTTAACAATTACAAAAGGGAAATTAAGTTGTGAAAGCTGATATTTTTATGTGATCAGTTTCTTAACATGAATTAGTTGAATCAGTCACTATATTAAACTGCTCTTTGAATAAAAAGTATTTGAGGTATGTTACTTTATGGGTTTTTATTATTTAAGTTATACATATATACACACATATATATAAAGAAATATGTGTAAGTATATAGACAGAAAGAGAGAGAATTAGCAGATGAACTAGAAAGTAGTTTATGAAAGATGGTTTGGCTGGGATTTCCAAAGACCAGATCCTACTTTTGTCACAGATTTCTTTGCCCCTGAGTAAGCGATTTAATGTCACTACTTCAATTTTCCCAGGTGTAAGAGAGAGCAATAAAACCTACCTCACAGGATACTTAAGCATAATCCATTGACTTAATTGAAACATAAGCACAATTTTAATTGCTTTGCAGAGCTGGTGTAGTATCATTGTTAACATCCATACAAAAAGTGTAACTTCAGTTTTCTTTTGCAGTTATCCCGGGAGCACTAAGATTACATATAAATAAAATATCTTATTAAAAGTCAGTTACCTATTGATTATATTAAGGTCATCACTAGGAGAAGTTATATTTAGTTCCCTTCAGTTATCTCTCTGTCTTTCCTGGCTGAAATTTTGTCAGGTTTAAAGTCTTTCAGGTTTGTTTTTTTTTTTCTTGCCTTACTCCTATTTATACTTCAACAAAATCAATTCAATAGTTTTAAAATCAAAAAGCATATTTCTAAATACATGTTCCTTAACAGTTCTTTAAAAAAATAGATTTTAGGGGATCAGTGCACAGAAAAGCAAAATTTCACAGTATTGGTCTGTTTCCTCTTGTCATTCTTTATTAGCTACCTTATTATAGGAGACCTTAAATATGGGATTATAGCATTGATACTTTTAAACAAGCCATTAACCCCCAGTGTGTACTTACCATTGCGCTTATTCTTCGTTTAAAGCTAGACTTCACTTATGTGTGCTTACATGGAGCCTGGTTAGCAATTTCCCCATTGTTATGGAGGCTGCTAAAAGAGAAAGGTGTTGGCAATATTAGAGCAGTCAGGCAAGAAAAGGCACTTTGAAAATGTGTCAATAACCAATTTAGGTCTCAGCCAGTTGGCCGAGGTGGTTCATCACAGAAGCGAGCAACACATCTGGCCCTTTGCTTGGGACGGTGGCACTTGCAGGGGATAGCTAGCACTCTGGTGAAAAGAGGGGTAAATGAAGGTATTTCAGGTGAAGTAGCTGCTCTGATCACCCCTGTTCCACGCTGCTGTCACTGTGCTGGAGCTGCCCAGTCTCACCAGCCCTGTCTCTGAGCCAGCTCACCCCAGCCCCTGCCCTTCACCTTCACCTTCACATCACAGCATCCCTGTAGGCTGTCATACCCAAGCACTTCACTGGCCACCCTCCCATGACAAAGCACACACATCTTTAGAGTGGCAGAGGCTGGTACAGCCATCTTCATAGAAACATCCCTTAATGGGAATGGCATTAGCCAGAAAATTTTCAGCATATAAGTAGTGTGGAGGTTGCCCAAGATTCAAGTCTAGCTGGGGATGTGTCAGCCATGACAGGCTTTAAGCATGCTTTGCTTGTGCATATTAACTTTTCAATGCAGTGTATTAATTCTAGCTTTCTTTTGGATATCTATGTACAAGTATCACTTCAGAAAGTTCATAGACAGGTCAGCCTCCCCCTGAGAACAAATGAGCCCATGACATGGGCAGCAGACCCCCAGAGAAAGCAGTTCTGTGTGCTGCGGTTGCTGCTTGGGACAAGGCAAGTGCAGCTGGCCTGTGTCAGGCACTTGCCTGCTCCTTCTCTGCTAGCAGGGAAGGACGAGCCAGAATAAGTCCATTGGAACCAACTCCAAAGAATACCAGGATTTTGTGTAGCTAAGGAGAACAGAAACTACCCACACAATGCCTCTTTCCTGTGGGAATACACCGACATTTCTAGGCTTGAATAGATGTTTCTGGCCAAGTTATGGACACTGGACCATTTCTCATGAATACCATTATGTCCCTCTGGACTAATACACCCAGTGTAGGTGCAAAGCTCACTTCATCAGTATTTCTTCATAAGATCATACAATTACAATGAGAACAAGAGACACCAAATGAATAAAACAAACAGATATGGGGACAGCTACTGTGTCATAAGCAGTTCTCATATATAAAGCTTTTAAAAAAAGCTAATACAGACAAAGCAGCATTGACAGTGATGTGACATACCATTAAGATATGTGGTTTAATAATATTTTCAGTACATACCACTGTGCTAAAATCAGTTTATGTATAAAATCATCTTGACTTAATAACATCATTACATTGAGAATGATTCTTTTATCCCAGGAGTATCCTGGTTGTATGTGATAGCTTCAAACATCCGAAAGTGGTTCTGTGGGCATGACAACCAGACAGAAATACAATTCTCTTTTACAGGTGGATTATTCCATAATAGCATCCCAAGCTGGAGCCACCCTCAACAATCTTATGAGCCATGCACAAGAACTAGTAGCAAAGCTTCGCTCCCTGCAGTTTGATCTACGAGAATTTGTATGTCTCAAATTCCTGGTGCTGTTTAGTTTAGGTAGGTACACTCTACTCTTCATACTTGAAATTGTTATTATTTTTTTCTAAAAACATAATATTTTTCTTTTCATATTTTTTTCTGACAAACACAATTTTGAAATATATTTCATGAGATTCACAGTAATCTGAGGATTATTTTTTAACTATCATTTGCAGGAAAACTATGTATAACGATTCAACATGGGTTTCTGTGGAAATTACTCCTAAAACCTAGATAATTTCATAGAGTATTACAAGCTTTCTGTATTTCTGTATGTGATTTCTGAATATTCCAGAACAAGAAAAAATTCTATTAGAAATTCTAGAGAACAGGCGAAAATACAGATTGCCATGTTTCCCTATGATATTGAATATAGTTATGTAAAGCAGATGGAGTGGGGATATGGTTGAAATACCCCTCTTTTTCAGCAGCATCTGTGGTAAGTATAAACAATCTTCTTTGCATATGATGGCTGTCACATCATAACCCATAAATCAGGAATGTATCTCATAGGTTTTTAAAAGTGAAAGGAACTCTAAAAGTGAAAATTAATGATAATAGCTTTATGACAGATCTAGCTAGGAAATAACCTTTAAAGGGGAGATTATTTTGTACTAGTGGAGAGGACAGAATGGGAGATACCTATGCAAGACAAATTAGTTAAACCAGTGCCCTCCAATGAATCAGTCAAGAAAAATCACCGGTGCCAGGAACAAAAAAGTGCTTAGGGAGATGGATTCCTATTGACTTCATAGGAATAGATTTTTCTGCTTGTCCTCTGTTTCACGTTTGCACTTTGTTGACTTAAAATTGGTCTAAATAAACTTTGGACAAGTGAATTTTTATTTACTGGCAGGTAGTTGAAAGGAGAGACTTAAAAACATAAATAAGGTCAGATCCAGTCTGATCTCCTCCATAGCCAAAACTCCCGTTTTACTCAAAAGGTATTTTGTCTACAAAGAGAGTGATCAGCTGAGCCAAGCACAAGAATGAAAGAAATAGCAGCAGTGCTGACATTTAGTAATGTTTTTCTTTAATTTTTCAGTTTCTAAAAAAATCTTCAGTAAAGGAATAAAATTCTATATATTAATTGCTATAATACAATTGCAATTAGACTCAAGGGGACAGTTTTGGTTACACTGTAACACATCAGTTTCTTTCTTAACTATGTCCCTTCATGTGGTGTTTCTAGAATTTGAACCTGCTTTGGTTTTGCTCTCTTTAAATACAAGAAGCATAAAAGATCAACACTTCAGAAGTATAGAACACAGAACTTGTAGGGGAAAAAAGGAATTCTTTTTAAAGACACAACAATGCCAACAGAATTGACTGTTATGAAGTATGTACATTCTGAAACCTAGGAAGAGATGATGGATTTCTCTGCTAACTATTAACATTTTGTATTCAGGGCTTCATTGCTTTCTGTCTCTTAGATTCAAAGAAGGAAAAGCAAGCCATCTGTTGTAGAAAATATGTTTTATGAATTAACCTGATGAATAACAAGAATTCAGATTTCCTAATTCCTAATAAGTAGGTTTTTCAGTCATTAGACATCGGCACAGAAATATCTAAAGAGCCTGCAGCTTTCCTCTGACAAAATATTTAGAGAATTCATCTCCTTTCAGTGATATTTTAAATTAGCTGAGTAAGTGAAGTGCACTTGGAAAATTCTCAGTTTTAGGTGGCCTTTTTGTTTGATGGCTTTCATCAGCTCTTCTGGTACTTTGCAGTGATTTAGGAATTGTTCTTGCACCTTTAGCTCTTCCAATTCTGTCAGGCAGTGTACTCAGCTTCTGAAGCAGTTGGGCAGGAATACCTTGCAAGCATGCACCCAGCCAGGTTATCCACTCTTAATCTCATTTATGCTACTATAAAAACAGCTAATTCTGCTGCTAGTAGGACCCTTATAGTCACATCACTTGCATATAAAAGTTGATGTAACTAAGATAGCTTCAACACCTTTGAAAACAATTAGTTCATTATTTAGAGCTAGGTGTTATTCTGCAAAGACTCAAATGTAAAGATGTTACCACTTAATCCACAGGACTGAGGCAAATATTTAATAAGAATGATGACAAAACTGAAATGAAAAACACAGATACCCTTTCCAGCCAAGTACTTAAGTTTGCACTCAAAAGTATGAATGAATCATCGGGCTGAAGTTAATAAGATGCCTCACATCTTAAAAATGAGTCAGGCTTTTGTGAAGCACAAAACAATGCTGGCAGGCATTCAGTAGCGCTGTCAAAACTAGCTAAGCATCAAATTCTACATCAATAAATTGGTGCAATTATTGTACCTAGGTATCTAGGTGTATTTGACACATATCTACATTTCTTAAGTATCATCTCAAAAGAAAACTGGTCCTTATGCCAAAAATATATTACTTAATCAAAATATTTCAAAAACCTCATCTGGCTCTTGCTGGAAATCTGCTCCCGTAACGTTTAATGGAATAAAAAGCACTTCAATACATACCAGCCTTTTGACATATCACGCCAGTGTTAACCAAACCAATAAAAAGCTATTGTTCTTTAGTATAGTGCTTGGTTGAAAAATAAATGTCTAATATAAAGCCTTTCACAGGCAACACAAAGTCAATAATCTGCAGAATTAATTTCTTGAGAAGAAGCTGTTTGTTTTTTATAACTGTCCAGATACAAGGCTGCCTTGTAAAGTTGTTTGTTATTCATGGCTGTACCATATTGTCTGTCTCTTCACAAGATGGCAATCTCCTTCAGGGTGAAGAACTTTGCCTCTGCCTTTTTTCCTGACATTTCAGAAGTGATTATCACAGTAAACAGTAAAATAGTACTCAAAACCCAAAACCCTTACAATGATTTTTCAAAACAGAATTAAATCATAAGTTTTGCTTTCTGGATTTTAAATGAGAGAGGTAATTGTTTGTTATGTACTCATCAGAAGTTCCAAAGGGTTTAAACAGGAAAATGCTTGTGATTGATGGTAGCATTAAAGAAGACACTGTTGAAGCTTAGACAGATGCATATTTATCGTAGTCTTTGGAGCTAGCAGTGAACAGCTCTTCCTGCAGTCAAACTGCGTATATCCACCCACACCAGTGAGTAATACACCCAGGCACAGGAGCTCAGCTCCTTTCTCCGGTGGGCAATCTAGTCTGTCTAGTCTGACTAATACTGCCAAGTATATAATTGTACAGGTGACTCAGCAATTATTCAATAAGCCAGAAAAGTTTGGTAACTAGTTTCTTACCTGTGACAACTTTACTTTAGTTCTATATAGTATTACTATATGTAGCATTGTAACTTCATGTAATTTAATTATGTAATTAACCCTATATGTAACTTTTAAATTCTCTCCATCGGTTATAAAATACAAATGTCTTTACAGCTAGGTAGTTCTTACCTCTCTGTATATAAGCCTTCTTTACAGTCCACAGATCTTCATACTTCAATGATTGTCTATCACTAGTGGTTCCTCATGACATCCTTCAGTCCAGTGACTGCCAAACTTTGGAGAGGAGCAAGTCCATCACACCTATTGCTCTCAGCAGATAACCATTTCAGCTGAATCAGTCCTTCAGCATTTGTGCTCCCACAGGTTAAAAAGCCAGAAAACAAATCAGTCCTTACACCCAGCACAGTCATTATGATCACACTGAAGTTTATCATCTTGAGCGTGGTTCCGACTCAGCTGTATTTTAGATTAACAAGAGCCTTGAATCATAAGGACATTAAAGCACAAGCAGAGACCCCTTCCTTCACAGCTTCCCATGCACCATCAGTGGTCAGTCAGTTACTCTGTCAAGACATCGAAAGTTTGGCATAATTTAAAGTCCATCATGCTGCTTTGATCTTCTTACATGATCTACTGCATTAGTCCATCAGGGTTCCCTTAAAGAATCACAAACTTTCCATAAGTCAGTTCTCTGTGGCGATTACCTCAGTGCCTACCTCCTCACTACACATAAACAAACATATGTTGCTTTCCTCTCTTACTGCACACAACAACATTACACAACTGAACCAGTCTAATTGACTCCTGAGATCACAGTAAATCAAACAGAAACAGATACTGTGATCGAAATTGCCCTCCACAGTTTTTTGGTTGTGTAGCCTGGTATAACTTCTAAGGCATTTTCTAGTCACTTTTTCCCTACTTGATCTCTGATGGACATGTCTAAATTCTGTACCAATATCTGTCTTTGCTGCAAATGGTACACTAGATGCTGATTGAATGTTTTATTTGAAGATGAGCTGGACTGCCGAAGCTGAGGCATTTTACTGGAAAGGAGCAATCCATCTACCAGCATGATTTATTTGAAAGAAGTCTTCTGTTTAGGTGGCCTAGAAATAGCAATTTCTGTTATCAATCTCCATTTCAATTATCTTGAGCTATTATCTTGCTTTGAAGTGAATCAGGACACCAGTTCTGACAGCAATTATCCTTGCTTACCTTTCTTTGACCTAGGTTTACATCATATTTGCAAACCCCAAAACGTGTCTTCCAGGGCATTATTCCTGTGTTTTCACATGTAGAAGTGTTCCCCCCTTAGTTCTAACTAAAGGAATGAATTATTGAATCATCATAAAATGGTTTGTGTTTTAAGCAACCTTAAAGACCATCTACTTCCAAGCCCCCTGCCATGGGCACAGGCACATTCCATTAGACCAGCTTGCTCAAAGCCCTATGCAGCCTGGCCTGAATGAAGGTAATCAGCATGCCAAACCACATTTTAACTCAGGTATATCAGCCATTTGTTCCCCCCACGATCTGAAGATATATGAATAAAAAAATCAGTAGCTCAAGAGATATGTAAACCTGGATTTTCTTGACTACTGAGTTGCATTTGGCAGGTTTCTTTCAAGCAAAAAGAACCAAGACAGAGCCATGACAACTCAACAACCGTAATAACACCGTTGATGGAAAGATACTGGCCAGGCATATGTTGCAAAACTGTGAAATAAAGAAAACTTTAACAGATTGGAGTGTTAAACCTATTTTTAATGCTGCTTTATGAACTCATGTTCAAAATGTGGAAAGAGCACATCTGAGAAAGACGCTGGTCACACAGCTGTATAACTGTTCATCAAATTTACCACTTAATGAAAATAAACTTATCTGGCTTTCCCAAAGCTAGCCAAATTGAGAATAATGCAATTTCTTGACCCTAATCCCAGATTAATAATACAGCTAATTTTTCTATAGCATATTACCAGTATAGTCCACAGTACACATTATCACAAAGTAGTTTTAAAAATAAATACAAATTGTTTTTTTGTCTTAATGATTGCTGGTTTCAATTGAGAAACGCTACAGATAGAAAAAGCAAAAGTGTCAGTTTATCACCCTTCTTGAATTTTCACTACCAAATTTGACACTAGCTTGGAAACTCTTCTCTTTGTCATAAAGCAGAATTAGAAATTTAAAACAAAACAAAAACTATCAACAAAATCAAACTCTCCCCAAACGTGCTGTTAAATTCTCTAATTCTGGGACTGAAATGGATTGACATGCTCCACTGGGCTGAAATCTTGGCCTCACTAAAGACAAAGAGAATTCTAGACTGTTTTTACTGGAGTCAAATTTTGTCTCACTGTTTCTTTTATTTGCTTCCTATCACAGAATAAAGTTCAGATCATTTTTTTCAGCAATTAAATGTGCTAAATGACTACATTTAAATGATGCTTGAAGAACCAAATGAGTACCTTACACATACAATGATGCTTTCTATCATCTTCTGACACAACAGATCTCTTCATTTTACCATCCCCTAGCTTTACAGACTGATCACTTAACCTGAAATCAGCCATTGTTTTCTCTTTATCAAAACTTCCCATTTGTCCTGCTAGTTTTTATTATCTGAACTCAGCAAGGATAATTTGTCAAATCTCCCATCAGAGCACTTTGTAAAGTGAAATGTCAATAGGAAGAAAGTTAGACATCATTTGACCCATGTCCAGGCACTTGTCTGCCTGTGGAGCTAAATGCTAGACTAGGCAGCAGCTGACTAGTACCGCTCCCTTATCATTGTCAGGACATAGATAAATGTACTTCATTTAAGAAATGAAGGCTTTATCAATGTACAAATAATTGCAGAGCCACTATTGATCCCACATCTCACTTAACATGAGACAAGAGGGCCCTGTAGAAATGGTAAACATTTAATTGCTCTGGATGGCAAAAAATGGGCTCTTGCTTAAGCAACAAGAAGAAATAAAAAAGCAACTCAGTTTTCAAACCACAGCCGTACTTAAGGGTTCAGCAGAAATCCATCTAGATCTGCAACACTCCATTCCAATTTCTCTTAAATAAGAGGAATATCAGTAAATTAATCTTTCCTTGCTTTTAGACTTCCTTAAAATGTCAGAGCTTACCACTCACAGGACTTGAAGGAGTTTTCTTCTATCAAACACGCACCGAAGGAGCAGCAGCACAAAGCCTGCCTGTGCTCTGTTTCACCTGGTTTCAGTAACTCACATCAATGCAGTTATGCAACATTCTGCAGCTGAAGGGAAAAAAAAATTAAATTAGCTATTGTACTTTTTAATATACTTCATATAACATCATTGGTCTATTACATTTACAGACTAGCCAGAATCTCTGCTTCAGTAAGCTTGCAATCTAAATAGACAGAAAAGATAAGAAAAGCAGCAGCAAATGATGATGAAACATGGGGCTGTACACATCTTCCCTTCAGTTTTTGCTGAGGGTTCAATTTGGGGCATTGTATATTCAGATAGGAAAATAAGTATATAAGCGTCAATGGGAAGTAATATAACAAAGACTATTGATTAAGTTTTTGTAGTAGTCATGATGCTGAAGGGCACACAACAAAAAGGAGAATGAAATGAAGGAATTAGTGAGGCAGGAGGTTTTATCAGATCAAAAAGAAAACAGAACAATACTGGAAAATTAGAAAAGAGACAATGCATGCAGGATCATAGATGCCTAAGTGCAGTACAGACGAAAAGGCATAATCTAGCAAATTTTGGCATGTAGATCTCTATTGCAGCCTTCCTAATGATGTTATACTTTCAACAAATACAGATCTGCCTTTCACACTCTGTTTAATAAGGCCGAGACTACACTAGCTTTTCAAAGCACAGTCCACGAAACATGGAAACTTACTAAGAACAAGAATTAGCCAAAAGTCTTCTGCATCCTGGCACCATTCTGATATTTTACTATCAGAACAAAACTAATTTAGTTAGTAGGTGACTGGCTCAAAATGCAAAAATTCATTCTTCAACACAGCCTATTATCCAGCTCTGGCACTGCTTGCTCCAAGATGTAGAGGATGCTGAAAGTTTTTGTGGTTACAAAAGTCACCTGGAGAACCTAACAGAGGGAAAATCCATTGAAAGCTATGAAATATAAAAAATGGTGCTCCTGGCTGTTGCTAATTTCCAGCTGCTCGAGCCTGAGCGACTGCTCTTGGGAGGTATCACTCCATGCTTTTCTTCTTCTTACACCGTTCCCTAGGGCATCTGCTCTTGGTCACTGCCAAAGGCACGACAGTGGTCTAGATGATCCAGAGTGCCAGCACAGCATTTCCCGTGCTGTCACTGGGTAGGTGCAAGCCATGTGTAGTTTTCAGAGATGCTGTTCTCCTTCCTGTAAAGTGGGCCTGGTGGTTATCTGGCAAGACACCAAGAAGCTCACAGATAACACTACTTTGTCTTCACAAAGCACCTTCAGTCCCAGGATCTGAAGTAGGTGCTGTGAATTTGAAGCAAAAATTATCACATGGCAGTCTTCCTTGGCAAGCCAATGCAAGCCAGTCACAGAGCACTTATCCAGTGATGGACTTGTCATCACAAATGTGTTGACTGCTTACTCGCACTGCCAAAGAGTACTTAGAGTTCAATGCAGTGTTTTTCAAAAGTGGTCACTCTGTAGGTTTTTATTTTTTGCAGTTTTTAAATATACAACTACTTTTACATCTTCTTTTATATATATGTTATTTATAATTCACATATATATATGGGCTGTTATTATAAGGTGGTTTTATTAAATCAGTTTTCTTATATTCATCCATTCCGTTACCCAAATGTACTTGTAAGATTTTGTACAGGGTAAACACCAGTGAGTAGTCAAGGGGTTCTATTCAACCAGGGCTTTCAGGCTTCCCCACATTACATTTGAATTTAGAAAAATACTTACTGCACACTTGTCAAATCCAGTCTCATATCTCGACACTAATGTCTAACTACAGCAAGAATTCCAGTATCATATTGGCAAAGAAACATTTCCTAAACTTTATGTAATCGTTTGAAATTCAGGAAGGATTGATTAGTATTCAGGAGATGTGACTGCTCAATATTTATACCATAGAGACTTGGCAGAAGCAAATAATGGTACATAAAGCTGATGCTTGTCTTAATTAAATGCAGTACAATAGGTGATAGGGATTTTTTTTCTCAGTGAAGAGTGCAGTTTAGCAATGACCAGATATAACTCATTCTGAAGTTCGGAGTTTAAAACTAATCAATATATATTTATAACAAGGGAGGGACTGAATACAATTTATTATTAGCTGACAGCTGACTAATAGATAAAGCCAAGATTTATTTAAGTATGTTTTTCCACATACTGATTTCTAACAAAATATTTGCCCCCTTGGATTCTTGATTAGTTTTTGCTGTACTAACAATATTTCAAATAGACTTTTTGAAATTAACATCTCATCTGCAGATAGGCTGGGAATGAAATCAGAGAAGGGAGAATGAGACCCCTAGCTGGGATGATCCTTTCACTGTGACAAACTTATTAATAGCAACATTTCCAAATTCCCTAATGGCAGGTGATATTTCAAAATGCTCCTTTAAATGCATCCTATGTGATGATGTTGACTGGTATTGACTAGCAGACAATACAAAGGTGACAGGCACTATTCCAGTTTGGAAGACCTCATCTCTGGGTATGATGGAGGCTCTGTTTTCTGAAATCTGAAATCAAGATGACCGCTTCTTTAAATCAATATGGTGCAGCTCGGTCAAAAGTTATAGACTTGATATACAACTGCTGGATGGATATCTATAGCTTGCACTGAGCAGAAGGCTAAAGGAGGTAATGATGATGATGATGATGATTACATGGGTCCTTTCTTGTATCCAAATCAGTGAAAGTAAATTTCATATGAAAGTTTAGCAGGAACCTCCTAATTTCACAGTTTTCACAAATGTTTCTCCATTTGCCAAGTTTGAATTTGATAACTTCTAATGTGGGCAGTTGCCAGCAATTTATAGAGTCCCTTGCTGCTGCATGTCCCACATTGCCTTCGAAACTAGGGATAAATCTCTTATTAAAGATGAGGGCCAGGAGAATAGTTAAATAGCCAGTCTGCTCTTGGAACATTTAACTCCTTTCTGGATCTCAAGCACAGCAGCCAGGCTACTCCACTCTGCCACTAGAAGAGCTAATCCACTTTTCTACTGTAATCCTCTGGGAAAGCAAGGCAAATGAATATGAACAAAACCTCATTTCAGAATCATCTCATGAGGGATGCTCTTCTTTCATGGAACCAGCATTACCCAATAGAGAAATCAACCCTCTTGTCTCTAATTCTGCTTCTGACTCTGCTACTAACTAAGGAGCTTTGAAGTCTCTTAAATGATATCTCAACAACCCTATCTGGTAAATGGAAACAATAGTTATCTATCTTTGTAAATAGTGGTGAAATCCAGAGTATTAAAGATACTATACCCAAATTGAAACAATTGTTGTTTCATTGTTGTTTAAAATATCTACTGATAACATAAAGACCATTGTTAAATAGAATCTGATTTAAAATATCTTGAATAGATTTTGAAAAAAAAAATGATCCTTTCTTTTATAAATTACTCAGCTTCAGAGTAGTTCCTTGGTCTATTTTCATATTAGGGTCTAATAATTTGCAAAGGATTTTAAAATTCAGGTTTTGAGACACTATTTTTAGAAGTGAATTTTAGCATTTTAGCACATGCAGGATAAAGTAGATTTTCTTTCACCCTATTCTTCAATTTCTCTGCTTTTCTGATTTATTTCTAGAGAAATGAAAGCAGGCGTCTTCCCTTCCCTTATGTCAAAACCCACAGCAAATCCAAACAATTAAAAATCAGTCCTTAAATTTCTCATAGATGCTAAGGCTGCATGGAGACCTCATAGCAGCCTTCCAGCATCTGAAGGGGGGCTATAGGGAAGCTGGGGATGGATTATTCATTGGGGACTGTAGTGATAGGACAAGGGGTAACGGGTTAAAACTTAAACAGGTGAAGTTTAGATTGGATATAAGGAAGAAATTCTTTACTGTGAGGGTGGTGAGGCACTGGAATGGGTTGCACAGGGAAGTTGTGAATGCTCCATCCCTGGTGGTGTTCAA
>JANHGB010023742.1:0-23543 GCA_026283785.1 Coracopsis vasa
GGGGCTCCAGGAAACCTGGAGAGGGGCTTTGGACAAGGGCCTGTAGGGACAGGACGAGGGAAAGACTTTATCCTGACAGAGGGGACACTGAGATTAGATATAAGGAAGTTCCTATTCTTACCAGCTTCACAGCTAAGTGCACCCCACCAGCCTTTGCAAAGCATGAGGAGCAAAATGAAAAACCTGACATTCCAAGTCCATGTGCTGACTGTGAGACTTGTGGTACTCTCTCCACCCTCCTATGTCCCTGCAGAGAGACCTTTATTTCATGCAGTCATCTGGGAGACCTTCTGGAAGGGTATATCCCCATGTATAGGTCGTGGCTGACCTAAACTCATCTTCCATGAGCCAACATATTGAATCTTGCTGCTATCATGGCCAACATTTCAGATGTCTGTCTAAACAGAGATACTGAGATCCCTGCAATCCTATTGCTTTGCCTGTCAAATGGTAGGCAAACACCTCTAAGTACATTGTAATTGATTTAGACACCATCTGTTTCTTTGCTCATGTGAAGAGTTACTGATTTCAGGTTAGTCCCTGGAGTGTTTATTTTGTAGATGGTTTCTTGTGAGCTTGGTCAGTCCTTCTAAGGTTGCACCATCTGTTTACTGATAGCTGGACCCACATAAAGAGAGATCAGAGATCCCTAGGCTGGACCTGCCTTAGGGGAAAACCCTTGCTCTTAGCTTGAGTGGATAACCCTACTCAAGCAAGAAGGACTTCAAAGGCACATCCCAGAGAGCAATGTCTGGTCCCTGCCTTTTCATATGAAAAGTACACTGTCTATTCCCTATAATTTCAGCCTCATGACTTTGAGCAAGACATTTAATTGGCTGTCAAGCTTTGCTCATTCAAAAATGAGTAATTCTTCTCAATTACTTTATTACCTAAATAAATTTATTTACTTACAATGGATGGCAGAAAAGAAAACCAGCTGCAGCAGCTCCTTGCTGACAGTCACCCAAACCACAGCGTGATAGTGGCAATGAAAAAGCACTGCGGTTTGGGTGCTGCCAGCGTGTTGCATAAGCTCTGGACAAAGCAGCTGATGTGTCTCTCAGGAGGACATTTCCTCAAACTCGGAGGCAGATTTTCAGATTACTTGATTGTTCCCTGTTGCTTGCTCGAATAAATACAAGCCGGACTCCTCGAGCACAGATTTAATGGTGTGAGCAGCACAGACTGAGCTATGGGAAGTCTGGGGTGATACTTGGAACATGTTATTATCTAATTGATGAGATTAACAATGGATTCTGTTGGAAACCACTGAACTCTGAGCAACCAGCTAAACAAATGGAGACAAAACAAATGCTACTTTGGCTAAAAGAACTACCAGCACGTTTTCTCTTCTTCTTGGCTTGTGCCATTCTAATGAGCCTATTAAAGAAGAACCACGTGCTGGTGGTTCTTTTAGCCAAAGAAAACCAAACTGAGATGCTTTGCTCTGTGTCTTCCCAGCATCAGGAATATTTCCAGGGCAGGTACTTTTAAGTGTGTTTGAGGTGCTTTATAACAATAAATATTACTGGAGGGTTTAAGGTTTAGTGGAAACTAAGGTGTTAGTAAGGGAACATGCACATGAGGGAGAGTGATCTCTTCCATTAGCATCCACTGCTCCAAGTGCATCCTGATGTTCTAACTGCTTCTCACCTGCCCGTGGCATGGTTTTCACCCCTAAAAAAGGGAAAAAAACAGAGGGAGATGGAACCAAATAAGGAATAGTTGGATTGGAAGGGACCTTAAATCTCATCCTATTACAACTCTGTGCCACAGGCAGGGACACCTTCCACTAGACCGAGGCGCTCAAAGCTCTGCACCTACCTGAAAACAGCAGCACATGGTGGGACCAAGAAATACCCATCAGATGGAATTTTTGCACAGTATGTTTCCCTCTTCCCAATCAAGTAATTTCTTTCTCAAGCTTACCAACATGCGCTGGACTGCCATGAGTCAGGGACCAAATGGCAAACTTAAACAGTCTTTGGTTACAACAGGCAGCGGGACTGGTGCCGGCCCCTCGGGTAAGCTCCTTGAATTCAAGCAGAAAGGACCTAAGCCCCGAGAACATCACCAACAAACCTGCCTGCTTAGAGGGACAGAGAGCTCAGCCCCAATGGAAGCACCAGCCCCGCTGCCTGCCCAAAGTGAGACAGGAGCTGAGATTTCAGGCCAGCACCAACCACTCTGCTGGTCTGGGGCAGGACAGAATCTGAGCCCCAAGATGAGCACCAGCCCCACTGCCTGCACAGCAGGGACAGGATCTGAGCCCTGACACCACCACCAGACACGCTGCCTGCTCAGGGGGAAACAGGAGCTGAGACCCGAGGCCAGCACCAGCCCTGCTTCCTGCCGGACGCGGGGAACAAGAGCTCAGCCCCCAGACCAGCACCAGCCCCGCTGCCTGACCAGGTTGGACAGGAGCTGAGCCCCAAGACCAGCACCAGCCCCGGTGCCTGCCCGAAGTAGGGAAACAAGAGCTGAGCCCGACGACAGTACCAGCCCTACTGCCTTCACAGCGAGGACAGGATCTGAGCACCAAGGCCAGCATCAGCTCCGCTGCTCAGCCAGGGGGAAACAGGAGCTGAGCCCGGAGGTCAGCACCAGCCCTGCTGCCTGCCCAGAGGGACAGGATCTGTGCCTCAAGTCCAGCACCAGCATCGTTGCCTGTCCGTAGGGAAACAGGAGCTGAGCCCTGAGACCAGCACAAGCCACGGTGCCTGCCCAGTGAAGACAGCAGCTGAACCCCGAGATCAGCACCAGCCCCTTTTTCTGCACGGAGGTAAAAGGAGCTCAGAGCCGAGGCCAGCACCAGCCACACTTCCTACCCGCTACAAGGAAGCGGGGCTAATGCAGGTCTCGTGGCTCAGCTCCTGTCCCCGCCCCGTTCAGGCAGTGAGGCTAGTGCTGGTCATGGGGCTCAGCTCCTGTTCCCTCGCCATGAAGGCAGCGGGGCTGGTGCTGTCCTCGGAGCTCAGCTGCCGTCCCCTTTGGCAGACAGCGGGGCTGATGCTGGCCCCGGGGCTCTAATCCTGTCCCACCTGGGCAGGCATCGAGGCTGGTTTCTGGCCTTGGGGCTCAGCTGCTGTCCCCCCCACCGTGCAGGCAGCAGGGCTGGTGCTGGCCTCAGAGGTTCAGCTCCTGTCCCCCCCACCACGCAGGCAGCGGGCCTGGTGCTGGCCTTGGGGCTCAGCTCCTGACCCCCTTTGCAGGCAGCGGGCCTGGTGCTGGCCTCGGGGCTCAGCGACTTTCCTCCCCCGGCCAGGCAGGGTGTCTGGTGCTGGTATTGGGGGTCAGCTCCTGTCCCCCCAGCAGGCATCTGGGCTGGTGCTGGCCATGGGGCTCAGGTCCCAACCCTTCCAGGGAGGTAGAGTGGCTGGTGCTGGCCTTGGATCTCAACTCCTGTCCTCCAGGGCAGGCATTGAGGCTGTTTCTTGCCTCAATTCTCAGCTCCTGTTCCCCTGGCAAGCACTGCACGGGGGGCACAGGAGCTGAGAATTGAGGCCAGCACCAGCCCACTTCCTACCAGCTACAAGGAAGTGGGGCTAATGCAGGTCTCGAGGTGCTGGTCCCAGCTCTGCACTGCCCTCTCTCCTGGCAGACAGAGACAGGCCGCAGCACTGTGACCAGGACCCCTTCATGGAGCCCACAGAGAGGCAGCGCATCCAGGATCCCACTTGTCAGCATCAACACCTTGAAACTCTCTCTGTCAGAGAAGCGCTCAAGCTCCCGAGAGAGCCAGGGCTGCAGCAACCGGAGCAGCTGTGGGTGCCTCTGGAGCAGGGACCCCCCAGCAGCGGTCGGGAAGCTCCCACAAGCTCTGGAGCCACCGTGCAGGGTTGGTGCCCCCGGGTGATGCTGGCACTGCTGGTGCCCAAGGTCCCTGCTTTGGGCACTGCTCGGCAGTGCCACAGGTGCTGCTCTGGGAAGCTCTCAGTCGTCTCCTCACAGCCACTGCCGCAGGGCAGGCCCTGGATGCAATATAAGCAGTGAGAGCGGTGACGTCACAGGGCAGGGCTGGTGATGTCACAGGGCAGGGCTGGTGACGTCACAGTGCGTGGCAGGTGATGTCACAGGGCAGGTGCTGTGGGACCTGCCTGCATTCACACTGTAGGCCTGGCGATGTTACAGTGCTGAGGAGCCCTGGGAGCTGCTGGCCTTCCTCTTGCAGGGAGCCATGAGCAGCCTCTGCCCCGGCAGAGAGCAGAGGCCCCAGCCACAGCCTTTGCCGGCTTCTGCTGTGGATCTTCCTGCTGCCGTGGGATGGGAGCGGGGATGCAGCCGGGGCAGCTGGGACCCCACCACAGGGCAGTGGTCGAGATGCCTGCAGGGTCAGTGCGTGACCTTGCTGCTGGCCCTGCTCCATTCACCATTGCCTCAAGCATCACCAGCAGGGCAGGTTCTTGGCAGGTCTGGAGGGGTCTTTGTAGCTGCTGGCCTTCCTGCTGCAAGGGAATGGGGTTGTCGCAGTGCATGGTGGGGTGATGGCACGGGTCCTGGCTGGGGCATGTCACTTTGGGCCCCTCTCTCCTGCAGAGCTTGCCCCAGGAGTCTGGCAGCATTATCACAGGCCTTTCGCTGCCCGCTCCATCCCCACGGCTTCAGTCAGGTTCTCACAACTGGTGCTTCAAGCCAGCCAGCAAGGCCTTGCCATGGCTTCCTGTGGCCCTGTCTGGACGCGCTGACCTGATGTGGCCCATATCTACATACACACACAGCAAGAGGGCTCCTGGAGAGCCTGGCTCAAGAGCAAGAACACAGCTGTCTAGGTCTGGATTCACCACTGCTGAATCACCTGGAGGACCAATTGCCTGGACCTAGTGCAACACTTTGCTATATTCAGCCCAGCATAACACTTAACTTCTTGGCAACAAGGGCACGTTGCCAGCTTCCATTCAACTTTTTGTCCACCAGGATCCTCGAGTCCTGTTTCTGTAAAGCTACTTTCCAAACAGTTATTCCCCAACATTTTCCGGTTCATGGAATTGCTCATTCCCAGGTACACTTGCTCTTGCTGATCCTTTGAGGTTCGTGTCAGCCTGCTGAGAAGGAAAGTTAAAAGAAGTGGAGCGAGAGAATGAAGACAGAAGCATGAGTTACCCAATTTCACTGATGGGTACATGCTTTGGAAAATCCTCCTGATGGAAACAACACATCCCAATGAAACATCACCTGGCCACTTTCTGTGAAGCAGTCAGACAAAATCCAGGGATTGGAAACAAGCACAGAGCTGTGCTATGCAAATATAAGACAGACAAACATTGTTGACCATCATAATTAGCTAACAACATCAGATACACCAAGGCTGTTAATGTTTAACAGGTGTTTCAATAAGGGAGGAAACAGAACAAATGCTGGGAGTGTTTCTTAGGACACCCCTTTCTAACTACCTTCAGTGAAAAAGGAAACTGCAGGAGATACTATCCTGAAAACTCAGACACCATGAATCGCTTAGAGATGTGAAAGTGCACCCATCAGCCATAGTAACCAAAGCACTTCAGGGACTCCTAAGAATCAACATGTTTGAAGAGCCAAGAGCTAAAAAGCAAATACGCTGCTGATATCCAGAGGAAAATGACGGGTTATAAAGAGGTCTTTTTTCAGAAGCTTCACTTTCTTCCTTTGTAAATTAGTGCAACAACTATAAGGAAGCCAAATATCATTTGGAAAGTTTGTAAACTTCCCAAGCTACTTGGCTGGGGAAAGGGCAGCCACGTATCTTGATGTGCTTACAGGGATGAGCTGAAGGAGGGTAAAGCTCGGTTTGGACTGATGTGGTGTGCTGCTAGTTTTGTGACTCGGATGTTTGTGTTAGTGCAATTTGGAAAGAGGACAGCAAATCCTGGAGCAGCACAATTTGGCAGCACAGGTTTTGTTTCACTCCAGAGGAAATTATTATATAGAATATTTGGAAATGAAAAATAAGCTAATACTGAAAGGCTCCATAGCTCAGGGGTTAGAGCACTGGTCTAGTAAACCAGGGGTCGTGAGTTCAAATCTCACTGGAGCCTGGAGGCTCTGTACCTCCTACAAAGACCTACACCTTCATCTTTCTGGGTTTTTTGTTTTCCCAAACTCTTGCTGGTGCCATTTTTTGGAGCACCCACTCCAGTCTGGGTGAAATACAAACATCATTTCATGCCTATACCAAATAACAGGCAGCAAGAAGCAAAGAAAAGCAGCAGTGGTCAGAGTTAAATGCTTCCAAAAATACCTCAAATATTTTTAAAATATAACTATCAAAGATAGGAAATACCTAATAATGGGATTTAAGTCTTCTGAACCCCACAGACATTGCGAAGCTCAGTGATGAACCAATCTGAAATGACTGCTGGATACTTACAGTCAGATCTGGCTCACCTCTTCGTACTTCAGCACAACAATCAGATTCCATCTGCAGAGCTCAGTAGTTACAGAGCTGGCTGAAAAAGTTATAAATATGGTTTGTGGAGGAATATGGAGGGATAGTAACATTGATCTTCTTCAGAGTTCTGCTGGGGTGGGGGGGAAAGTCGTAGTTTTTAAGAAAAACATTAAAATATAGGAATTAACCAATTTTGCTTCTTGAGTTCAGTGAATTGCAGCCCAGATTCATGAGACTTCACACTCTGCCATTGCGCATTTCCTTTTTTTGTTGTTTTTTCTGCTTATTTTCAAATAGACTTCCTGTTTTGTTCCATCAAAATGATCCAAACCAGTGATGTAAAATATTTCTGAAACTGAAAGGGGCCTTTTCCATTTGAGGAAAAGAAAGCTCAAAAGCCTGAAACATTTCTGTCTTGTGGAGGAGGACCTGGGGTGCCAGGAAGGACATGGCACATCCATCACCTCTCTTCAGCCTGTTTCCCTACAGCTCTGTTTTCCCAAAACAGTGAGCACGTTACAGCTTCGATGGGTTGATGTGTTTCCTTCACATGAGAAGTGACCTACAGGACTTTCCTAGCTTTCCTTTCTATATATATCACAGTAAGGCTAAAGAAACAAAAGTCAGCAGGGTTCCCATTAACCTGCAACCTAATAAATTAGCACAAGTTATCGTTGTTGTAACCCAAAATACTGGAAAATGGAAAGACGTGCCTTACTAAAAGTGAATGTGTTTCTAGACTGTTGTGGCTGCATATCTATTTATCCTGTCCCTTGTTTTATTTATCTCTTTATTTTAGGCTCACAGAATCATAGAATAGTTTGGGTTGGAAGGGACCTTAAGATGATTGAGTTCCAACTCGTTTCCATTTGAGAAATGTCTTTCGTTTCTGTGCAAAACTAGCAAACGTTCAGGATATGTTTTGCTGAATTCTTTATCTAGATGGTACCTAATATCAATGCAAAAAACCCTTTCTTTTGTAACCCTCCTGCAATGAAGAACACCAAACATACGGATGCTACTTGTTAAACGTGGACCTGATACAAAGATCACTTTTAACAATGGACATTATACCCTGCCATAGCTAAATCCCTTTGTATACATCACCCATCATCTTTTTCTCTGTTGAAAACAGGGCTTGTCAAAGATAGAGCTTGACAGGAGGGGTGAAGAGGGCAAAGTCATTTATATCCGTATCCTGAAGCCCATGTAAATGTTGGAACCTGTGAAATGGAAATGCTACACACATGGTCAGAGATGCAGGAAAGGTTGTGTTGCTCTGCCACAAAGACTAACAAGGCTGGTGCACTTATGGGTTTACTCAGGAAGAGCTCTCACTTTTGAAAGTCATGACCTGCCCTAATCCAGATGTAGACAGTCTTTTATTGCTTTGTTTATGGAGATTTAAGAGTATCTTCCTGTATATCCTAGAAAACTTGTTTTTCATATTTTCCTGAAACCTCCAGAGTGCCATTTCTATTTTTACAAACATCCTAGATGCTGTTGCATGCTTTTCATTCCTGGGTCTCCCTCCAAGGGTTGCATCAAGCTGGACCAAGAAACCATTTATTGTAATATAAACACCATTGAACTTTGTAGCGGCCTGGATCATTAAAGTGCCCATGGTCATTCCCTGAATCCAAGGACCATGTTAGCAGAGCTGTATTTCTGCCTCTAGTCCAGTTCTAGTGAAGGCCACATATGCCTCAACTAATCCATGTATTAAGTCACATGGGAAACAACCAACAAATAATTGAATGCAGGGAAAAAAACTTGCAGCAAGATCCAGTGAAAATGTTTTCCTGTTTAAAGAGCTTTTAGACTTAGAAATACAATTCAGGCCAAAGTTAAAGTCTAACACACAAAAGGGTGACATGGCAGCCAGTTAATTCACACACTGAAATTCATCAAGTCTGCAAAGGGGCCTTGGCACCTTGCTCAACTGGAGGCAGCTACACTGTGGATGCTTTGGTGGGAGGAAACCACGTGCTGGTGTCGCAGTGCTTCTGCTGACATCTCTGTGAAAGCCAGCCTGGCATGTTTGGAAGAAATCAAAGACAAACCCTAGGGAAAAATTATTCACAACAAGTAGTTGGTGAAAAACAAAAAAGAGAGAGAATGAGAAATGCTGGTAGGTTCATCCACACTTTGCAGTGGCCATGGACCAAGGTGTCTCTTTCAAATGCAGAGAAGTCAAGTTTCCTTCCTGACTAGAGGACAGAGACATTCCTCAGTAATAGCAATATGTACCTGTCTGCCAGGCTCAGGGAGCTCTGTAGTATCCCCAGGGAGATTTATGCACAGCCTTGTCCATATCCACCCATATCCAACCAATGGAGATTTCTCCACAGCCTTGATGCACAATTTTTCCCAGGGAGATTGCCATCTCCTGGAGCCAGTGTAATCCCTACCTTCTTCTCCTGAACTATGTGGCTTGAAAAGAGCATTATCATAAAACCCAGTAATGCAAACAGCTTTAATGAGGCCTTTCTGGCTGCCCAGAAAGGCTGACTGCAAAGACACCATGCACTAAACCAGATCTGAATGTGGCCTTGGTGCTCCCTATGTCTGCCACATACTCAGATGGTGTTTTGCAGAAGCATTGATAATCTTGATGACTTAATACTGACTGCCCATTGCTTTCAAATACACGAGCCTCTTACAGCAGTCCTGGCAGCTTACAAAGGTCATCTCCATGCTGAAGACAGGCACAGCAGCTCATAATCAAAGCTTCTGGCCAGTATCACCATATTGCAAATATCTCTGTGTGAATAAGTGGAAAGGTTTACACCCAGACTCAAGGGCAAAACCCCCAGACAGCAGTCCACATGGGAATAAGAGCACCCACAGCCAGGAACAGCACTGGCAACTTGTCTCAAAGACTGATGGGGCAGGTATTCAGGACTCTTCCTTAGCATCCAGTGTGATTTGTGTAACACCCTGATCATGGAACTGCTGCAGCATCCCAGGCTCTTACTGACTGCGGTGTTCACTCTTACAATTTCCATACCTACAGAGCAGACTAGGAAACCCTGTCCCCTAAACGGCAGGTCCTTCAGGGTTTAATACTGGCATTATAGCTCTCCTGGACTCAATCAGTGAGATACCATTGATCTGATCAGAGCAGTTTGAATATGAGGCTATCTTCCCAGCAAACATGCTCCTTCCTGTAGGCCATACGTCCATGCAGAACCTGTGGGGGGAAAAGAAATAAGATTGGTTTTGTAACTGAAATTTAACCAAGCTAAATAAAGCCAACCACATCTGCTTTCACCTAGGCACTTTGCCATGCAAATAAGAACTTCAAAGCAGATGCAAGATGGGGATCTCCTCAGTCTGCTTTGAGAATGCAAGAGAGTAACAGAGGAGCTGCCTTAGTTTAGGAGACGTAAGGAGTTTGTTGTGTTTAGTCTTGCAACAGGAAGGCTGAAAGTAGACACAGCTAGCTCATATAAATACCCCAGAGTAAACAACTAGAAGGAGAAAGCACACCAGCAGGTTGTGGAGGGGGTGGATAACAGAGCTGGACTCCAGGAGCCAAGAGCTCTCACCCTGCCCTGTGTTCCTCAGCGATATGACCTTGTCTAAGTTGAGCAGTGTCCTGTGTTGTGTGAATGCTGGTGTGCATCCATGTGTATTTTTATCAGTCTTTTAAGCAACTTCTCTCTCCAAATGTTTCTTCCATTTCCAGAAGCAGGAGGTAATGACTTTAGTCCTGCTTTCTCCTCCACTATGGAGAGTTTGTGATGTACCTGTTGTACTCCCCCTGCCTGTTAGGGAAACAGCTCATTCCCTGTGCAGTGAGCCTAGTTTGAGAGCTTGGCTGCTCTAATAACGCTCATCTATTTATAGCGTTTCATAATTTGTTTCGTGACAAAGCGTTTCTGCAAGATATTCCTTGATTCTTGCAAGTTTGTAATGATTTTTCCCTTCCTGTGTTATTGAAAGTAGCTTTTGTGCTCAGAAAAATTACTGTAATAAAGGCTATTTCATGTGTTCAGAGTAAATGATAGGGACTTTAATAGGGTTTGGATGAAAGCTTAGAATTCTTCTTTGTTTTCTTTCAATTCTTTTCAATCTTCTGGGTCAGATGAGCCTGGCTTACCCTGGAACATGTAAGAGCAGAACAAGGATGGAGTAAAATGATCTCAGTGCCATACAGCCTTGCCCATTGCTAGGAAAGCAGCTCAGTCCTCTGCCCAGAGTCTCTGATGATGACACATTGCAAACAGCAGAAGGGCAAAGCCTGGAGGTGGCACTGGCTGTGCTTCATTTGCTCATTCCATCACTGTCACCTGTATGACAATCTAATGCTTTCTGTTAGGCCAGCTATTAAATTTTGTTGGAATTGATACAACTGACCTGATTAAATACTCTCCAACACTTTCCTCCCTCAGATCTCTGCACCATCATAGGTACCGCTACATTTCTATTGCCACTGTGAGTTGCACAGTTGCATCAGTTTTACTCCAAGAGAGGATCTCCAGGTTTTCTCAGTTCCCTGCAGTATTTTTAATCTGAAGCAGAGATTTTCTCTGCTGGTTCCCTGTTCTACAGAGCTGATGGGGCAATGTTGAAGCAAAGGGAGAAGTCTTTCTATTTGCTGTCTGTGTGCCAAGGCTCAGACTTATCACAACTACCCCCCTTTGTGGGGAAAACTGGACTGGGAGAGTTGATTCCTGAAGCTACAGCCATGCCATTGCTCTCTGCCAAACTGAGTGGGACCTCATTAAGCAGTGGGCTGTGGTATTTCATCAGTCAAGTTTCAGGTTCACACTTCTGTAGTTGTCCTCTTCTTACCTGGTCACAGCTGTGTCTGCAGTTTATTTACAGTTGAAGGTTTCAGCAATTCTCTGGTGGGCTCCAGCTTTGCTGCTCCTCCCTGGTCAGTCCATAGCCCAACATCACCTCTCTGCCTTTCCCCTTTCCTCATTTCCCAGTCTTTGCCTTTTTCCTTCTTGCTTTCTGAGCATTCCCAGTTGGTGACCCATACATCTCCATGGGCACTTCTGAGTGCCAGCTGGGATGTCCCCAGCATCCCAGCAACCAGTCGAAGATGCACTTCTGCACTCAAGTGAGCTGTGTCTGGGACCACCAGGAGGCATTAGTCCTCCATCAAGGTGGTGGGAATGCCTTGCTCATCTCCGAAGTCTGGTCCCCACTTGGCTATAGTGACCAGCAATGCCCTTCAAGTTAACCACAGTTAGAGAAGAGAGAAAGAGCATTACACCACTATCAAACCTGGTGTTTTGGAAGTCCAGCAAAGTTTGATCTGGCCTTTCGTGCATTAAGCCAGCTCTGGGGCTCACTCAGTTACCATGAGAGGGCAGCATGTGGGCTTTCTGGAAGAGGTCCTGGGTATTGAGCTTCCAGCAAAGATGCATCAGGCTCCCTGGAAAACATTCAGCAAACCTACACAGACTCCTTTTTCTTCAAGTTTAAGATGCAGTTACTCAGATGAGAGCTCCCAACTAAACCCTGCCCACAGCTTCCCTTCGCAGTTGGGCTGTTTGCTTCTTTGTATGAGCAGTTTCACAAAAGGATCTCAAATTGCCAAGAAATTCCCCTGCTTCCGCTCAGGACGGAAGTGAATTGCATTTTGTTTTGTTTTCTCAGCTGTTGGAACCAAAGCGTGCAAGAATTTGTGGGGACCGGAGGGGGATTATGAGTCTGAGTCTCCAGTCGGGACTTCAGGTTTCCAAAACACCCACAGCTGTAATTCAGCTCATCATCAGTAACAAACCTGAATGATGAAGTCCACAGGACATTAGTGAGCCTGGTATTTGCTTCCCTTCTGGAGAGAGCCTTATGCTTCCTTTCTCAGGAACGCAGAGCAGCTTGAGGTGGATGGTGCTTTGATTTCACCTTGTTTCTCTCCTTCCCCTCTGCAGGGGCTAGAGCAGCAGGATCCAATTGCAGGGAAGCAGCACAGGGCTGAATAGCTCAGCGTATGCTGTGGTGCAGAGAGTGCTTTCATATTGCTGAACACAAACAAGCTGCTCTCTATATTTGGATGCTTCTGGCTGGAAAGCAAAAGAGCGATTTCAATAGGCACTATACATCACATGGATGTCCATCTGAATCCTTCCAGGGGGTGGCACATTCACTTTTGAAGTGAAGCATGTTCTAGGAGTGAATTCTGGTGTTGTCTGTAGAGGTAATTTTCCTGGAAACTGTACAAGAACTTCCTGATTCAAATACAATTGCCTGTGATGATGCTGGTGGAAAGCAGCGTAATTATATTGCCACTGGTGCTCTGCTGGGCATGTCCGATCCATCCCATATCCTTATGAAGGCTGAGACCTGGAAAAGTTCATCCTATACCCAAAAACATGATAATGTGAGGGGTTGAGAACTTAAAGGACTGGTTTCAAGGAGTTCATTTTCTGCCACGGAACTCACGGACTGATCATAAATGAAAGAGGATGAATATCTCCAAAGAGAACAGACTGAGCCTCTTCAGGTTGTTTCGTTGGCAATGAACATTTTGCACCGTAACTGGTCATTTCAGTTGATTTTGGAATGAGCCGTCAGAACTGAAACAAAGCTGTTGGGTTTTCTGAGTGGGAACTGAAATGTTAGATTCTCTGCTGACTTGTGCTGGCCCCACAGTCGAATGTGATATTCCCCCTGGCATTTCAAAGTGTTAATGAAGTCCAGAGACGACCTCGACTCTTGTTCTGTATTTCATGGAACATTAATGGCAAATTCAGCCCCCTGGCCCCAGCCAAGCAGATGGCCAAAATGCAGCCTTGGCTCCATTTCAACCCCTTTTATAGCCTGAGGGCAGAACCTCAGCTGGCGTCACAGCTCAAGACACTACAACCATTTCCCTCAGCTGGAGGTCTGCTTTTCTGGGTGTAATATTGTATGTACTGAGCCTGTACCCCAAGATAAATTTTATCCTCATTGCAGTCCTGAGTCCAGTCCTGGACCTAGTCCAGATGCTGGGCATTGTCCAGAATCACTTCTGCAGAACCATCCCCTATTAAGTTGCTTTTTTCCATGCTGGATATTGCTGTGCCCCATAGGTCCATCTGTTCCTTACACCATTAGATTTGATGCTGTTGCTGTGCCTCCAAGCTTGCTGGTGAGTGGGAAGGTGTTCCCATGGAAGCATTGGTGGGGGGACTCAGGCAGAATTCCTCCTGTCTTGCTGGACACTCTCTACCTTTCCCTAGGCACTGGGACAAAGTCATGTCCTTTCTGCAAGGTGAGGAGTGAGCACTAAATTGTATATTCTGATAGCAACTGGTGGTTTATGTCCTTCTGGCCCCACTAATTTAAGCTACAGCCTGTTCTACAACTTCTATTTTCTCCTGTACCATAGCTCTCCTTTGGGGCTTCCGAGTTTCAGAAGTAGAGAACTAATCTAACACTGAGGTAGTAACTCGTACTAGAAATTGCTGCTTTTACATACTCCCCACCTAGAATACAAACAAATCTCCTCGAGGTCTCACAGGGGAAGATGCTGGTGCCAGATGCAAAGATCACGAGCTGTTTATTGAGCTTCAAGCAGAAATATTTGTTTAATTGTCTGGAAACCAAAGGCAGGGACGAAATTTTGGATGCACAAGACAAAGCAGGGGCAAATGGCACTCAGCTGGCACCTACCACTGTTTGCAAGTGCTGGAGGTTTAGGTCAAGAAAACCGTGGTTATTTCTCACCTGGGCAGATGCTGGTGGCCACATTTGCAGACAGGCAGTTTGGCAGTAAAGCTGCCTGAGACTCAGGGTATGCAAGGCAGTGAGTGACAGAGGTGAGGAGCTGAGGACCAATGGAATCATAGAATTCCAGCCTGGCTTGTGTTGGAAAGGACCTTATGATCATCCAGTTCCAATCCCTGCCACGGGCAGGGACACCTTCCACCAGAGCAGGTTGCTCCAAGCCCCGTCCAACCTGGTCTTGAACACTGCCAGGGATGGGGCAGCCACATCTTCTCTGGGCACCCTGTGCCAGCACCTCAGCTCCCTCACAGGGAAGAGCTTCTGCCTTAGATCCAACCTAAATTGTCCCTGTTCAAGTTTGAACCTATAGCCCCTTTTCTTAGTCACTACAGATGCTACCATGTTGTGATTCGTAAGCAGTCAAGCTGCAGCGTACTGCCAGACAGGAGCATCGTGCCCGCACTTCTGACCCCCTGCAAGCAAGATGCTCAACTGAGAATTGAGGCAACACCAAGATCTGGGTTCATGGGTTCATTTAGGAATTGAGATGCTGATTCAGAGGCTTGTATCAAATGCCTGAGGATGTAAAATCATGTAAAGGTTGGGACTGGGAACAGGTTGTCTTCTAGACCCCCCTAGCACATAGTGGTCTTTGAGGTGAACCTGCACCAAACAGCAAGTCCAAGAGGTTGATTCAGCCTGAGCATCAAATGGAGAAGGGAGCAGTACATTTGAAGACAGCTGTCCAGTAACTACAGTGCATGTAGGGGCTTCTCTTCGTTTTTGTGGTTTGTGACTCCTGAGCACAGTGCCCTCACAGAACCAGTTCAGCTGGAAAGGTCTCACATTGCCCTGCAGACCACAGGGAGTTCAGGCATTTGGGATTTCATCCATTCACCTTCAATTCGCCTCTTGCACCCAATTCCCAGCTCACAGCTAATGCTGAGCTAAAAGTGTTCAGGGATTCCAGGATGGAAGAAATGGGCTCTGCACCTGCTTGTTCCCCACAAGGTCCATGCAACACTGGGATATTGGGAGTGAAGCATCATAGAAGGAAGCAAAGTACAGCAGGACAGTGTGTTTCACAGCAGAGATCTTAACTCAACTGCATGGAGCAAGAAAACCAAAAGCAAAAATGTTTCACTGAGCAAATCCAAAGTTATCCTGGTTGTCAGATTCTGCATGTGGCAGGAGGTCTGTGGGAGCTGCAGCAGGTATCTTCAGGTATCTGCAGCCACCAAAACACAAAACTTGCAGCACAAATGACCACACTGAAGTCAACACTCAAAGAATAATCAATTCAGCCTTCCAGAAAAGTGTTTAAACTGCTTAAATGCTGTTACAGCAGTAAATGGATGCCCCAAGAACCTCATCTGTCATCAGAGAAAGATCCAGCTACCTAACCTGTAGGTGGTTATGGGAGAGGCACTCATGTGAAAATCCTTCCTAAGGCTGTGCAGGGGACAGCAGGAGCAGAGGAAAACAGCCCCGTATCTTTACAAAACAGGCATGGGCATTGCTGGTCCCTTTCCCCTAGCACAGGGGAATGGAAACAGTGAGAACTCCCAAAAGTTTCCAGCCACACTTAGCATCTTGCAGCAACCTCAGTAGAGAAGCGAGAGGTGAGTGAAGAAGGGCTGCAGCAGGGGCAGTGAGAGACCCAGCGTGAGCTCTGGACAGCATTGTTGATGGCATTCATAAAGTACCTGGAAGCCCTGTTTCCAGGCTTTACAGCCCAAAACCCCCTTGGGGGTGTTTCCTGCTCCTTGGCTATTCAGGTTGATGCAGCCACCTGCTGCCCTCCCCTGCATTGTGCTGGGCAGCGGATGGAGGATGTCACTGGCCAAGAATTCCTTAACCCACAATAAAACTCCACCAGGCTTTCAGTTCTGTAACAAGCTCCTTGCAGTTACAAAGGCAGAATAATGGGTGGAAGAGATTTTGCCAGGTGCATCCTGCAAGCCAGGAGATGTGCCAGAGCCAGGCATGGGTGTAAGACCTGGGCACATGCAGTGCTGAAGCACCTCTGTGAAGGGAGCTCAGCAGGATCAGGACTTGGGTGTCAGAAGAGAGGTGGCTGCCCCTGAGGCTTGTTCTGTGGGAGACTGACATGTTGTGATCCTTGAAGTTGGACCAGAGCCCTCCAGAGGTCCTTCCCAACCGTGGTCATTCAGAGGTGTTGTGATTCACTGGAGCAGATTCAGCAGCAGCAAGGATCTGCCCAGAGCTGTGTTTGTGAATCAGGAACTGTGCTGTTGTGACAATGCACCAGCATCCAGATCTCATGGATTTACCCCAGGATTTCAGTGTATGTTCAAAAAGCACTGAGGTATTTACCAAATCAGCCTACAAAACACCAAAATATTCTATTTCACTCTTTTTGATTCTGAAACCTGTTCCTAAATGCACATTTCCTCTGACCTAGAGCAATGGGCGTATGAGCAGATCACTTCAACTGATCCTCCTCTGAACCAAAAAGCCTGGTTCTTAGCCTCTTACACATGCCCATGGGGTCTAACAGCATCTTCAGCAGCTCCTGCCTCCTTCTCTTGGAGTTTGGCCACAACCACTCCAGTCCTCTGCGTTCATGATCCTGTTTCCTCCTCTCTCCCTCCCTGCAGCAGTGTGAGCAGCTGATGTGAAGAGCTGCAGGCATCCAGCAGCTTTCCATCAGCAGCACACCAACCCATGGGCTGACCCTAGTCTGACTGCACCAGCAGATCCCTCCTTGCCAGCGCTGTCAGCAGCATCGGCTCGCTGCACAGCAGGTGCCGGGATGGCTCCAACCATCCCATAGAGGCACAATGGAATGTGCCCAGCAGCTGCAGACGGGTCATGGAGAGGACACCTTGGGGCTTTAGGAGATCCCAACTACACGTATCAGTGCCAGACATGATTAGTGTCAGTTGACATTTCAGCTGCTGTTTTGGGTACCCATAGAAATTGTTTTGTTCCCTGCACTTGGGATCCAGCCCTGCCCCTCACTGCAGTGTGGAGCTCCCTGGCCCATCAATCCCAGCTCATGGAATAGCCTCTGTCCAGGCAGGAAGAAGTGGACACTGGAGATGCCCTTCTTTCCTCCATCCATTCCTGGCAGTGCACCTTCTCTTCCCCAGAATCCTAGGATGGGGGAGGATGGGGGAGGTTGTGCTGTCCATGGGGAGAAGGAAGGAAGCAGCTGCTCTGGGTGGTCTTTCTTCTCTGAAACAGCCAACTAGTAAAGAGGAATAACAGGGAGAGAGACACGGGCACATGTACGGCTCCTTTTACAAGACTGCAGTAAAGTATCAGATGGGATTTTGATGCCTTTTCAGATAACACTGTCTGATAAAACTGAGTGGGTTTGTCCAGTGCTGCCACAAGTGCGGTTTTAGGATTTGAAGGGCTTTGTCTGAGCAGTTCCACAAGAGGGAAAGAAGCACAAAAAGAGCAAATGGACTTGGACCAGTTTTTCCTATTTAGACTCATTTGCTACAGAAGTATCAGAAATGCTGGAATCTGAACAGCTTTAAAAAGATGAGATTATTGCCAAGGCTTATCCTTGCCTAAAATGTTTGAACTTTTGCTCCAGGAGTCTCAGAATTATGTCAGGGTCCTCATTTTTTGCTAACTAAAAATATCCTCATAATGGAGAAAGAACCTTGCATAGAAACTATGATGTAAGTAGGAACCTGAAAGCACAGAAACTGGAAGGTAAAGAAAAACCCAGGATCTATTCTCTGAAGAGATGACACCATATTAAAGCCAAATTATGATCTGGGGGAATGTGTCATGATTTTCAATCACGCCCTGGTTGGCACAGTGGATGCTGACACCTCTTGCAGCTCCACATTACAACCTTGAAGTTCAGTCTTCAGAACAAAAAGATTTTTGCTTGGTTTCTTTTCATTTCCTTCATAGCAGATATTCTGGGTCTCTAAAAACACCAGTTTGAGGACTGTGTCCCTCCATCATACAGTTATGCAGGTGTTGGGGTTTTTAGATGTGTTGATTCTCCCTCCTCTTGTCTTGTAGGGCGGAACAGCCTCATGCCCCCAGGGAGACAATGTCATCCCTATGAACCTATACACTGAGCTAGAAAGAAGCCTGTGCATTGCACCTCTGTTCCCAGCTCTCCTTCAGGGCTCACTTCTGAGTTCTCTCTTACAGCTTATAACAGCACCAAGCTGGAGGTGACCCATGGTGGGCCATGATCGTGTCAGGGGCCCACTGTTTCAAACAGCATCTGGCATTTATAGTTCACTGAGTGTGGTGGCTGTGACACCCCAGAATGTGGCTCATGGAGCTTGTGCTGCTCAACTCGCAGCCCTGCACCACCTTGTGCCCTAAACTGTTGGACTACATTTCCCTTGGGCACTGACCCTGCGAGGCAGCAGCGCTGAGAGCCCTGCACATCCCATGATGCTGCTGCAGGACTTCCAAACGATTCCCTGCAGGCACTTCACAAAAAACCTGCTGAAGAGCAAATAGAGGGCAGCTGCAGGTGGGACAAGGCATCCTGTGCTGAAAAAAGGATGAGGCTTAGGAGGAATTGAGGGGGTATCGGGAGCGGTATCTCTTCACTGAGATTCCTATGCTCAAATGAAGTGAAATTCCACAGCAAGGAACCACCTTTTCATCCCTCCTGTCACATCTGCTTTGTCCCGTGTCCAGCTGGCAGATGAGCCTCTCTTCACCTTCAGTGGTGCGACAGCGGTGCCCTCCCAGCCCTGCTCTGCAGAGACCTTTGGGGAGGAGACAGAGCAGCGGGGAGGTGCAGAGCCTGTGCAAGGTGATGTGGAGACTCCTGTTCCCCCTTGTCCCCTCCTGCCCAGGCTGCCACAAGCTCCGTCCATGCTTGAGAGACTTGGCAGACACATGCGCATCTCTGCACAGAAACAGATCCATTTGCTCCCACCCAAGCACAGCAAAATGAGAACGAAGAGCTGAGAGCAGACTTCAGAAACCACAATGTGGTGGAAATCTGTCCCCCACTATGGCTGTGAACATCAACACAGCTGCATTAAATACAAGCGAATGGCATCTGTGGGTGGTATTCTACAGGCTCCCTTCTTAGGAGAAATGAGACCAAGCCAAATAAATTATACCTGATTCAATGCATAAATTATATGCAGCTAAAAATATTTCAAATAATTGCAGAATTACATCTTTCTTTTTCCCCTCAAAAAAATCAGGTCACCAGCAAATGACAGCTCCACTTTTTCCTCTTTGTTGTCTATCATATCCCACCCAGGCAGAAAGCAAGTGGCTCCAACGTGGGGGAAGAGCATCAGCACCCACAAGCAGCCACTAACCCATCAGAGAGCTGGGGCTTCACTGCAGACATACACATACCAAAACTGTTGGGGGCTGGCAGGAGTGAGTGAAAAGAGAGTTTTATCTGCCAAACCATGGCACAGGGCCCATCGATGCAGTGAAAAGGACACAGATATGACCTCAATGAAGTGCTGAGGCCAGTGACCTCTCTGGTATTTGTTCTTGTGTTAGATTGTAGTTCAGTAAAGGGAGCCAGGGAGGCTTTGAAGAAGGGTCATAATTTACATCCTTGCAAAACTGGTGGAGAGTCAACATCAGAAATGGCATTTCACTTCTCACACGTGCTCCTGCCTGCACTGGTACCCCCACACTGTGATCCCTGCACAGAGATTGTTTCCCATCACACTGAGAGCCCCCCTTGAGCTGATGCAGAGGACAGGATGCTCGGGTGAGCCAGGGAAGGGAGGGAGGAGCAAGGGACGCTCCCTGGCAAAGGCACAAGTTTTGCTGGTAGATTTGAGCACGACCCTGTGCAGAGGCTGAACCACCACAGGGACTGATGTGAAACCACAAACAGCCTCAGCTGCTGTAGCTGTAATGAGCTCTGAAGACAGGTTCATTTTGTGTATGAAAGCTATTCGTGCTTTCAGCTCCAGCACTGGTCTCCATCTCGCATCCCTACAGGAAAAGCTTACCTCCAAGTCCCTTCCCTGGCACCAGATGGGTGCAAGGACACCCAGTTTAGACCTCAGCGCCAAGATGAAGCTCTCCATGTCTTTCCCTGTCTGTGTGCAATATCCACAAACTTTCTCCTTTGCTGTTTTCCTTTTATTTAGTCAATTAAGGTTAGGGTAAGATTACAGTTGACATTATGACTAAAATCATAGATCAGGATTAGGGATTACAGTTGGAGTTAATCTGGGTTATAAGGATGTCAGTTTAGTTTTTTTAACTTTTAAGGCTAAAATATACAATTAGGTTTTTCTTCATAGGTTTAGATTAATTTTAGGGTTAAATCTATGGTGATGATTAAACTCAAAGACAGGATTTCTATTTCAGGGGATAATTTCCATTGGGTTGGAATTAAATTTGAAATAATATGAAGGATTAGTCTGGTATTAAGATTTAAACTTGAAATACATGACAGAATGGTTTGGGTTGGAAAGGACCTTAAGGCCATCTAGCTCCAATGCCCTGCCATGGGCATGGATGCCTTACACTAGACCCAAGGCTCAAAGGTTAGATATGATTAACCATTGCATTGTAGTAGATTACAGTTAAATATAATCTAGGGCTGATTTAAGAGTTCAGTTTGAATCTAATTATAATTAGGACTGTTATTTGGCATAAACACTGTGATTCCTGATCAGGGGAGACAGAAGAATTTGCATCAATGTCTCATACTCTCTGAGCTGCATTTGCAGCTGATGCTGCTCTTTTTGTGTTTACCATGATGGAGGAGCCCAAGCCCCTCTGTCAGCTCTTTCTATCCGGTCTGTGGCACAGGATCATCCAAATCCGTGTGCTCATGAAAGGGGATGCTGCTCCCTTACCCCATTGCAGCAGTATCCCCATCTGGAATGCTCTTTCCCCAGGAGCATGTCTCCCAGTGGTGGGAGACAACCAGACATGATGAACAACCTGATCTAGTTGAAGATATCCCCGCTCATTGCAGCAGGATTGAACTGGGTGAGCTTTAAAGGTNNNTCCAACCCAAACCATTCTGTGATTCTATGAGAAGGACCAGATGATCTCCTTGGTCTCCAGCCCAACTCCCTGCTAAGGATACAGGGTCCTGTAAGGAAGCCTCTTCCCCACCCCAGCACTCATAGATAATGCTCCTCAGCGGGTCCCCAACCAGATGACATGCTCCATTCTTTGTGTCCCTTGTGTATTTATGCCCCTTCTTGTGGAAACCAAAAAAGAGCCCCAAATAAGCAAGTTTATGCACACCTAAAATTCATGGCTTAAATCCAGGAGCTGCTGGTTGTTACTGTAGAGAGAGCCTCAGAATTATGGGTCCCTGATGCCACCAGGCCAGAAGCAGTTTAGAGTTCTGCTAGATGTAAGATTACAAATACAGATGCTGCTTTGGTTGCAATCCATATTTTTGTTTTATGAGGCACACAAAGTATAAATGAAGAGTGGGTTTGTTTCTAACAATCTAATGTTGATGCTTCCCCAGGTTTCCAGCTATTCAAAGCAAGTCAGGGGAAACACCTGATCATTTAAATCTGTTTTCCATTCTATGCCTAAGCCTTTATGAATAAAACTTACGGTAGTTACTTAGAAATAACTCTCTTCCATATATAACTGTAACTTCTCTGTGCAAAGAAACCTCTTGATGTTTATCAGTGCTATTTTATTCAGTTGCAGTTAAAGCATGGAAGAGAAGACTCAGTAGGCTGTTTATTACTGTGGATGTTATTTTTTGTACTTTACAGCATGCATTTTCTGTCAGAATTTGTAAAATATTAATCAAACAAACAGAAAACAGTACAGAAACTACAACTTCAAACGAAGGTGATTTCACAGCAACGCTAAATCCATAATGGCACCTTCCCCATCTTTTTTCTGTCAACTATGCCACCTAAATGCTTCATTTACAGAAGGTTTGCTTTTGTTTTGCTAGTTCTTGACATTTTATTGTCTCAGTTGCATTGAAATGAGAACAAAGGAGAGAAACTCTCTGTGAATAACAAAGCTAAGAAGCAATTAGCCAGTAGAAATCAAAATACGTGATCATGCGATTAAAGTATGTGACAATTCACATGCACAAGAGGGAAGAGTTACACTTCAGTAGATAATGTTTAACCCAGTGTATCTCATATACTACTTGTCAAACTCAATGCACAGACTGTGATTCTTACAGCCTGAGGGAAATACGAGGTGGGAAGTTGTCATCTCCCCCCATATCTCACTACCCATCTGTCCAAAGGAAAGCCACCCATGTTAATTGGCTTCCACCAGAAATGAGTGCTAAATGAACACACAGGCTGTGTTTTGTGCTTTCCTGTTGTCAGACGTCCCTAAGAACTTACATTGGATCCACTGGGCAGTGTTGAAAGAATCTGATAGGAGAAAACTGAGTTTCTGGGTTGGTTCAGTCTTATGAGAACTACAAACTGATGGAGGAAGTAAACCCAAACTGATTCCCACTCCACTCCTGAGCAGGGATGCTCAGCATTGCACATCCTGGATCCCCACAAATGGCTCCTGATAGATCATGGTAAGGGTAGGAAGCATTGAGGGGAGAAGCTGACAACGCTCTGCTGGGTGAGCAGTGTGTGGAAGGAGACCTGCAGATACTGCCAAGAGACCTGGGGCACATGCAGAGCTTGGGAGGGCTGCAGAGAGGTTTTTAAGTGGACATGTGAGAATCAGGTATTATGAGATATGCAGAGAATGGCATTAGGCAAGGTGGATTCCATCACGGACATCTGAACTCCTGCTTCCACAAAGCACCATATTGGAAAGTGTGGGGGGTTGTGGAAGAAAAAAAATTGTGGAAAAAGAAATTGGAAGTGATGGGGTTTATTATTTTATTTGAAACAAACCCACAAATTCCAATGTTTTTACAGCAATTTGACTGTTCTGAGGCCAAAAATATGTTTTATTGAACTCCAAGGCTAAGGAAATGCTCAGAACAAACAATTAGCAAAGATAATGAGGTTTGGTTTCCCAACCTTAGTGTCTAAAATATGCATGTCTACAGCATGTTGTGTGTCACACCCCCATGACCATCAGAAGAGACCCAGTCACAAACAGTGCAGACTGAGGGCTCACCTCACCCAGGGCTCTCACCACCCCACATGGCAGAGGTCTCCATCACCACAGAAGATGCCTGGGGCCATGGATCTGATGGAGACCCCCATCTTGCCAACACCTACAGTCAGGCAAGTTGCATCCTGCTCTCCTGTACTGGACACATAATGCAATTCCTACATACACCAGATACTAACTCTTCAGTAGGAGAGCTCATGATGCATCTTGAGTCATGAGAGCCCCCATGATAGAAAAGCTTTGCAACTACTATTCCTAGAACCAAGATGTCAATGTTTCCTATTAAGGTGTTTTTGTCATTAGCTAAATTATCATAAAATCGTGGAGTCCCAGACTGGTTTGTATTGGAAGGGACCTTAAAGCCCATCCAGTGCCAATCCCTGCCACCTTCCACCAGAGCAGCTTGCTCCAAGCCCCTGTGTCCAACCTGGCCTTGAACACTGCCAGGGATGGGGCAGCCACAGCTTCTCTG
>JANHGB010023744.1:0-20715 GCA_026283785.1 Coracopsis vasa
GTTTAACCCACCTGAGTAAACTTTTCGGGTTATGTTCTTTTGGGGAACAAAATGAAAAAAAAAAAAGATAAAAAAAAAAAAAAGATTGTGAACGCTCTCTCACTCCTTTGTTCTGTTTTATGCAAGCTCTTGTTGTACAAGTTTAGGAACCCCTGTTGTAGCTACCACTAAAGACTTATGCACTACTATGAAAGTTTTTGTTCCTTGTTTATTGAGTTTGGAGGTAAAATGTATTTTTCTACATTCTGGCTTATTGCTTAGTAAAATTTATTTCATAAAACAAACTTTTGTCATAAAAGAATGTGTAGTGTTCACCTGTGGTCCGGTTTCTAACGAGATAAACCATTTCCACCTCATCTCTCTATGTACGGACTCCTATCTTACCTTCCGCCGGGGGCTGGCCCCATCCCTCAGCTCGGGCAGGGGTCGAAGGAGGACGCGGGGGCTCTCGCCTCCCCCCGGCTCATCACGCCAACCTTTCAGGAGTCTTTCCAAAGACACAAAGCGAGCCCCGCATTCAAGACGCCGGAAAGCAGTCCCTCACCCCCCCAAAACCAAATAAGTCGCGGGTAAAAACCTCCTTCCCTAGCCGGGGAGGAGAGAAGCGGGCAGATCCCGACGGGGAGGTCAGACGCTGCCGGCACTGCTTATCCGCACTGCCCGCAGTGCCGACATCGTTTACTCGGGCTGCCCGGTCTTCCGGGGCTCGCCCGTGCTGCCCGCAGTGCCGGCAGCGCCTGCCCGTGCTGCCCCGACAGCTCCCCTGCCCGCCCTGCCCGCACCAGAGCGGGATCTCGAGGCGGAGGAAAGCGGGGCGGGGGGAGGGAGAAGTTTGCAGCTTTCGTGCCTTCTCTTCACCTTGTAAATCGCCACGAGTTCACAGATGGCTATTTAAGTGGCCCTACGATGCTGCAACACATCGGCTTGCGTTTTAGTCGTACTTCTCTGTTCTGTGGCAATGGGCAGAGTTCGCTGTGTTTGTGTCGGCTGTGGTATAAGTGACATAGGGCTCTCTTGACGTTTTATTTATGACCTTATCAGTTAGAGCTCAGTGGCTAGTCGCAAGCATTATGAAATGATCACCTAGGTTATTATTCTTTGTATGACTTGTCTATTTTTAGAAACGCCAACAGCCTTACCAAAATCTGAGCAGATTTCAAATACAGTCATAGTAGATAGATGTTAGTCTTGGAGAACTTATTTTGTGTGCAAATGAATATAAAAAGAACTTACACAAAGTATTATTACACACATGATATCTATAACTAGGACTTTGATAACTGTTATACAAAGTGTGTAAAGTTTGTATTAATAAATTTTTGTAAACAATGCAATTTCGTCTAATGTTTGGGGGAGAGAAATCTAGAAGTTAACAGTGAAAACTGCATTTCATACAATTTTTTTTTCTCAATTAGTTCATTTTAACTTTTCATGTTTTTCATATATTTTTATTAAGTCTCCACGTTTTATCATCAGATAACCTCTAACACTTTAGCTGGTGGTTACTTCTCTGTTCGAGTAAACTAAACAGAAGTAAAAAGCCTGGTTACACACTCACCAGCTCAATAATACCCTCTAAAATATGTCAACCAAACCAGTCTGTGCCTAGCGCCCATTCCTCTAACAATTCCTGTGCTTAGAAGCCGTTTATTTTAAGCGGAATCAGTATGTTTGATCAGATCTTCACCTAATCCTCTTTTAATGAACATTCTGCATGTGATAATATTCTTCCCAGAGTCAGCCGGCTTGGGCATCTTTCTTTGGATTAAAAAAGATCTTGGGCTGTCCTACAAAATGGTCCTGAAGCACCAGAAAGAGTTACTTAAGCTTTACAGGGTGATATGTGGTTACAACAAAAAAGCACAGACAGGATGGTTTGTTGGCACCATCAAAGTGAAGGTTAGGATATCCGACCTTTAATCTTCACTATAGTTTAGCAATAGCTGTTTATGCTTATTATTTTTATTTTAGCTCAGGGACTTTACCCAAGCATATTGGAAAGTTACAGCAATTTATTTTAAACTAAACCCTATTTCCTTCCAAGATCATAAAATTAAAACCCAAAGCACAGGAATTAAATGACAATTTCCTAGCAATTTATTTTTTCAAAACTCTTAAGTCCAGGATTTAAGATAGACTGGTCATATCCTCTCTGCCAAGAATTCACCTCCTAGGCTAGTTTAAACAACAGCGTTTTACTGACTAATTGGAAAACACTGAGAGAACTTAAAAGGCTGGTGGTATCAGAAGCATGGGTCAGGAGTTGGTGGAAAGCAAGATTAAAGTTCTGATTAAGTGCAGGTTGGGTCAGAGAAGAAAGTAAAAGAAGTAACTATTGAGGGAGGGGGAGAGGGCAATGATTTCTCAGACTTTCATAAGAAAATCAAGTCACTGTTTCTCAAAGGCAGCATACAGTGAAAAACTGCTGTTAGGTTTATTTAGTAATTATGCAGTACTCATACATATAATCACACTGCATTTCCTGCTCATCGAAACTGAAAATGTGCTTACAAGATCCAAGCTGAAGATCTTCATGGTATTGGTATCTAGGGACTGAAACTTGGGTCTGGTAAACCTGAAAAATAAGGTCCTTTCCATCAAGTCCTGGCACTTGTTGAAAATATGCAGGAGATGGAAATTTTGCTGGAAATGATGTAGAGATGGTCCTAGCCTCACTCTAGTGAAATTCCTCTTTACTGAATCAAGTATGATTTAATGAAGAAGCTCAGTTCTATTCCCAATGATTTAAACTACTATCTGAAATGATACACTTGGAAAATGTGCGATGTTGAGTCTTATAGAATGAGTTTTGTGGAGATTGCTGATGTTCCATATCCTGCTATCGAACTAGCAGCAGAAATGGAGAAAGCCAGCTGAGGAAATGAGAATGACTAAACAAGACATGATTGTAAAAACCTCCTGACATTCAGCCAAAGTGACAAACTTCCTTTAGTTAGTAAAGGAGGCTGAACAGAGCAGGACATACTGCTCCAGATTCCAGCCCTCAGGACCATAGTGCAACACCACATCTGTCACAGAGGTCATCAAACCCCAAAGAGCTTGAAAAAAACCTGTTTCTGTAGAGTCCTGGTGTAAACCTGACTACGGGCAGCATCTGCCTCTCACAAGATTTGCTTGTGAGGGTGCTGACCTCCTCTCCATGTGCCTCCAGAGCCTTTCAGCCTTCTTTGTCTTCTTCCAAAAATAATAATTAAATCACTGTATATGTTTCACCTAGAGTTAAGAAAATAAAAAATCAGGAGGAAGTTTGATCTCTGGGGGGCTTGTTACCTGATACTTTTGCAGCTTGGTTTCAAATTCTAGGATAAATCACTTGGTCTTTCTCCAGGAAAAACCTTCAGGGAAAGCACATCCCTGAAAATTTTAAGGACCTCATGCTTAGCCTCTAGAAATACATGTCCTCTTAACTACACTCATAGATTTTTAAGACCCAAGGGTACTCTTATGATCATCTATGCTATCTTGTATAATACAGGGCATAGGATTTCATGGAGTCCTTCATTTAGCATTTAATATCTGAGTGAGATATTCTGTATGACAGTAGTATTGATTGCAAGACTTGCAGGAATGGCAAATTTGCTGGATAAGTTGTTCCAAATGTAGCAATTTAGCATTCTCTTCCTTGTTTCAGTTCATCTCACTTTTGAGTCCAACAGATTTGTAGTCTGCTGGAGAATCTCTAATGCCTGTAGATTTTTCTCTCTATGTAGGTAGTCTTAAGCAGAGATTTACTCTCCTCTCTACCTTGTCTTTGAGATAGCAAGTTTGATCTTCAAGTGCTCACTGTGAGAGAGGTTTTCCACAGATGGTATTATTTCCGAACCATTTGTATTTATTAACACCTTGCTGAAGTGTTGAAACTAGACATGGTTACAGGACCTAGCAGTGACCACCTCAAGCATGCGGCAAAAAGTAGTAATTTTCCTCTTCTTCTAGGTGTTGCTCATTGCTAACACGGGTTGCGTTTGCTCTCCTGGCCATTTCGTTATGCTGGGAGATCATGATCTGTTCACAATCCTCTCCCACACTTAGCTACTTTCTCAGATGGTTACTTTACATGCACAGAAGCCATGGCCCCGAAGTGACACTATTGCTGTTGGTTCATATTTTGTACTACTTTGTGTTAAGTTGTATTAAAGCACGTCTTCGAGAGACTTTACCTTACTTATATTATCTTTATTATCTTAAATTATCTTTACCTTATATTCTGGGAGACATTAATTTTTTTCTCATAACCACCATGCTTTGTCATCTCAGCTGTCTCCTGGTGCCCATTACTTCCACCTTTAGAAAGTGTAGACACATTCCACCAATGCCAACTGTGTATCTGTGTATTGTGTGTGATACATGAGCCCAGTTCAGCTCTGCTGCAGATCTGTTTATTTATGTCAGAGAAGGACTGAGCACAGTCTAAGTGCAAATCATGGGACAGAGCAAGTCAGAGTGACTCGTAGCAGGCTGCTGTCAAATCTCCTTTTACACTTGGGTTCCTAGAGGCAATCCCATCCTGGAGTAGCTGAGGACCCATTTGCTGTAAACCCATGTGACACATCTGGAAGTGCTTTTGCTAAAACAGACCATGGATCAGTTACTTACCTGGAATACACAGATAAGTAGTACATGATGCATCTATGGTAATGTGGTTGAACTGCTAAGGCAGAATAAGTGCAAAACAATTCATCTTTTGAAATAAGTGGTTAATTGGCTGTCAGTGGGATTTATCTAAGCCTAAAAATGTGATTTAGTTTTAAACGTGGATATTTGAGGACCTGAAATATGCCAGTTTACAAACAGTGGAGATAAGCATCCTATGTTTGCTATTTATACAAGAGTGTTTGTTTTACAATTTCAGTAATGAAATATCTAAGATAGATAGATTGATCTCTGAAACAGTATTGTTTCTTTATGTGGATCACAGACAGAAGATCTTTTTCTCTTCAGGCTCTGAGATGAGTTTCAGATATTCCATTTCAAAAAGAACCTCATGGAGATTTATGGTAGTATGAAGTAGAGCAGTTGGACAGAACAATGGCAGTCCCTTCTGGTTCTTTTGTAGTGCTCCCCAGCACTTCAGTATCAGAAGATGAGGAACTGCACAGGTATATAGCATGAACAAATGCCTCCAAGCTGACACCCCCGGCATGGAAATGTGAACTGGAGAAAGGAGAGTGACATTGAGAATTAACAGTTTCATGAGAAAGGGAATTTTCATTGTCATCTTCCACAGATCATTCAAAACAGGCATCCAGGTTGGGGCCTGTGTTTCTCATTTGCTGGGTCAACCACTTGAGAATGAAGGGCCTGCTGATTTCAGACAGGTGCCAAAGGAGAGAGACATTTAAACAAAAATTATCTTTTTTTTTTTCTCTGTTACACATTTCTGAAAGTCTAGTGTTCTGTCCTCTAATGGCTCACATCAGAAAGGTTGGTCAGCCTCATATGCTGCCCAGTTTTTGCAGGGTTAATATGCTTCTCTGGTACTGTATACCCAATGTGGTATGTATATTTATAGGTGGAGAGGGCAGACTGGGAAAACAGTTGTCCAGGCTAAAAGGTTTAGCATTCAAGATCTGACAACAGATCTAAATATATATTCATTTTGGACAGATTAGATTAGACCCAGCCTATAGCTGATCTCTGTTTTGACATATATCTGCATGGTGAGAAGAATGGTTACTTTTGAGTGGTAGAGTTATGAATAAATGACTGTCTTTCCCTCAGGAATGAAGATTAGTGTCACAAGAAATCAGCTATTATGTATGTTATCTGCTGAACGTGTACTGTCTCAGCTCCCACCGCGTGGATGGGATTGAAACTTCCCTGACAGTTCAAGAGAATGAAGAGTGCTTGGGCGGTGTGGGAATCAGGCTGCTCTGAAAATGGTTAAACTTTTAATCAGTTGTGAGTTCTTATGTCACCAGCAAAATAACAATATATGTAAATTAAATCGTAAAAATAGCACAAAGAGATCTTTCTCTCCCTTGCTATGTATATATATGCATACGTGTATGTATGCACACATATTTCAAAATCCGACAAAAATGATAACACATTAAAGTTCCAATATTTATATATCAGCCATAGCTAAACTTAGACACAACATCTAATTTACACTGACGTCTTTCTTTAACAAGTTTTGTGAAAGGAATGATTTAAGTTCAAGGAAGTGCACTGAGTCATCTGCTCGGTGGGCCAGTGGCTGAGCTAAGTTTAGAATCAAGGGGAAGTTTAGATCTTCTGGCTCCAAGTTTCTCCCTTTACATCTCTGCTTTTCTCAGACATTCTTAGTGCTTCAAAAGAACCCCACCTTTCTTCATGATTTCTTTTCTTTTCATTTCTATGTACCCCTAGTTCTCTGGTCTTGTATGGTAAATCAGCGAGTTTAGTTTAATGAGCTGATCCAAGTTTACCTGATGACCTTGCAAATACCACCTTGTGACATCTCTGTTTAAAGATTAAAAAGGATGAATGAAAAACGTGAGGCCTGTTCAGGTGATGCCTGAGCAAAGAGGTGTTCCCCAGTTGCAAGGAAACAAACCAGACAAAGTCGAGCGAGGCCTGTCCAACCCAGCCCAACCTCTGTTGCTACCTGCCTGCTATAAAACTACATGTAACCATTCTCTTCAGCTCTCTTTTCTCCAAAGGCTTTCTGTGGGTCAATGAGTTTTCTGCTAGACCAAGGGGTACCATAGCCTGTGTGAGATCCAGCTCCTTCCATGTCCAAGAGATGCCTCTGAAAACAAACTCACAGCCAGAATGAGAGAAGTGCACTTGCTCCATAAGTGGCAAGCCCATTCCCAGCAGGTTACAAGCCCATCTCTTCTGTGACAGACCTGGGATGCTTTTCTTGTGCCATGTGGGTTAGAGCCTTGCATGTTCTTCTCCACTCTCTGCATCTCTTCCCAGCACAGACTGACAGATAGATATTACAAGGCACAGCCCATCTCTGATACAAATCAAATGATTAATCTGCTTTTGCACATCTTCTATAAACGTGATCTATTTTTCCTCTGGGCCATTACATACACAAAAGCCAAGGAAGACTGGCTGGACTCTTTAAGACTATGCTTGTTTAATGATTTTTGTTTTCCCTAGCTGGTTTGGTGCATTGCTGTATTTTGCATCAGAAAAGAGTCATGATACAGCTAAGAGGTGATTAAACTGGGGACTTTGTGTAGTACACTGTATACAGACAGGTGGAACATTTATATGGAAAGGAAGCATTTTCTCATTGCATTTGACTTTGCTATAATAAAATTCAGTTATGTTTTATAACAGTTTCATTTTACTCTAGTTATACTGCAATGACAGCCTTATTACACCACTGTTTATGATTTTTGCCAAGCTTAGTCATTGTTTAATCTTATAAACAGAGAGCCAACTTCATGCCTGATAGTTGTTGCAGCTCATGCTCCTGAGTCCTAACACAGCTGGAAGCACTATGGGACAGGGGCGTAAAATCTACTAGGTAACCTGGTATTTATTCCAGGTAAGGCTCCTACCAGGGGAACCTTATACTGTTGTTACTGTTCAGCAGAGATAGGTACTTTGAAAAATACTAAAATCTATTGACAACTATTAATAATCAGTTATCAGCGCCCAAAAGGAGTGCAACTGCAGTTGCACTTTACTCAGCCTTATTTTACCAGTAATGATGGTGGTAATGTCAACAGAGGCACAAGAAGGAAAATGCCACTCAATATAAGTGAGCTTCATCACAATCTGACCCTGTCTTATTACAGATGGCTTTTTCAGCATGAGCAGTCTTTTCATATTCTTGATCACTGGTTCCTAAAGGGTGGGCTTCAGAGTCAGAAAATCACAATACTTCCCTGTAACTTCACAGTGAGCAGCTGTCACTCTTTTAAGATAAGTGCCACCTTTTATAAACTGCAGATACTCTTCACTTTTCTCCACTTTCCTTCCCTCTCTGCTGTGACCTAGTCTGAGTCATTCTCTGCATGGGAAATGTTTCTTCCTGTGGGCATACATTATGACTGGGGTTGCGTACTGATAAAAAGGGTATAACGTATCCTCCGACTCTGCAGCAAAGTGCTTCTGCCTGGAATTAGGATGCTCAGTAACACAGTGAAGACACAAACCAGCGGGAGTTTGTTAGATTTCCCTGCTGTAGGTAGATGCCAGGTAGATAAAATAGCCTTTAAATGGCAAGAAATGCCTTGCCCCTGCACCTGTGGGTTGACCAGGTAGGCACAATGTGAGGAATGTGAGGCAGGAGCAGAGGGTGTCTGAAGGCTCTGCTGTAACCACTGTGCAGAGACCTTGAGAAGGCACCAAAGGGGAGCTTGGTTCCTCCACATTTAAATTATGAGAAATAGGAACTGACTACTTTCCTGCTAAGTTCTAATGGGAAGATCTTGGAGCATCCGTATGGACCAGGCCAAAGGCTAGCCCAGCAGCCTGTTTCTGATGGTCACCAACAGTTTACGAAAAATCTGCTAATTAAGCAAGTTAAAGTGTGTGGTTGGGCCATCTTTGCCAAAATGAGCAACTGGCCATCAGTAAATTAAAGACTTGCTACTCTGCAAGCTGCCTTTAAATGACGGTTTAGCAGACCAGGTGGACCTATATTGATTTGGTGGCTCCTTTTTTAAGCCCGCTTCCATTTTTAACTTAATTTTAGTGATGAATTTCCCATTTTAATTATGCATTATATGCTCTTGCTGTTTGATAAATTACATTGTTACATGCATAACTACTACTGAAGACTCTGAGTATCTATAGTCAGGGTACCATTTCTTGTATATTCCTAGGCAGGATACATACTGGCTGTTGCTGGAAGTGATGGAAATGTCACAGCTCATTAAAATCCCCCAAATCTTATCCAAACTATTCTTTCCTGTCTGTTCTTCCTGTCTTGTTTTCTTATTTACAATTTAGAGCTTTTAAAAAGTTTTTGTTATGACTTACAAGTTATTTCACTTTGTGTTTATACCCAGTGCAGCTACTTTTTATATAACAGGCTCATTCTGACTTCTGTTTCTCTAACAATGCCCCTAGAACAAGCATCATGAGAAAGCACTGTACCATAACTTCATTATGCTTTCCATACTGCTCCAAAGCCTGGGTTGGAAATTTAGGAGTGAATTTTTGCAAGTAAACCACAAGTAAATTCAGCAGTGTTTCAATGTACTTTTGTGATACAAAGCCATGTATTTGAATACCAGCTTCAGCTGTTTCAGCAACTTGCCTAACACCTTGCAGGGATTACACTGAAACACTAAATAAGTCACAAAATTTGCCACTCAGACCACCTGAGACTTTGTTTTTTTGAATTGGTTTTGAATTGCTTATCCTTCTTCATATGTATACACACCCAGTTGTAGAGAAACCATAGCATAACTGCCTAGGCAAGAAGAAATACTGCTAAAATACCTGCCAACATTCAGAACACCAAAACAACGTCATATTCTTTTGAAGCTCACTGAGAACTGCTGCTGGTGATTGCTGCATTTCGTGGCTGAAACCCTTTCAAGTACAGAATTCCCTCTGGCTTTCGATGACTTTCTGCATGCGGAGCAATCAGTACAGACTCATTGCTGTAGGAATATGAAAGGGGTAGGAAAATGCTGCTGCCTTTCTCTGACCACTTGGAATTAAGATGCTCCACATCACAGTAAAGGACATAAGCCAGCAGGAGTTTGTTAAGAGTCTGGCTGCATGAATCAGAAAAAAAATCTGGTGAGCTGAAGATGTCCAGATGGGTTTATAAAGATAAAAATAACAGGCTGTGTCCTTCCCGCCATGATGAGAAATAACTCTACGTTGGCGATGCCTCCATAACATACCTGTGCTGCCACTGGGGCACGTTCCACGGCAGAGTCTCTAATGATCACAGGCAAAGTTGAGCAGGACTCTGAATTCAGCAGGAGCTCTATTCTGGAGTTCAATGAGGGAAATAATATTACAGATTAAGAAGATACATCCAGGAAAGTGGACTCAACCTAACCAGCAAAATCTCTTGGTGCCAGCATGCAGGCAACATAGCCAGGGAAAACTTCAGGTAATGGTTTGGCCTGGCAACGGGCTGTCTTTCAGCACTGAGGTCCATTCTGATGGGGATGCATACAAATCAAATTGTTTTGTGCTGATGATCCATCCATGGATCTGGTATAAGTACTTTGTTGAGTACCTTATACCAGAGATCATGGGAAAATTCAAACTGGCTACAGAGTGGACTTCCTTCCGTAACAAGTGTATAATCCTGGGTGGAAAAGAAGGTTGAATTCATATCAGATGAATCAAAAGTCCCATATACACTGAGGATAGATTGGGTGCTGGGGTTTTGTTATGTTTCCAAGTCAACATATTGGTTTTTTAAGGAGCTGTGGAGCATTTCCTCAAGAGAATATTGGGAATTATGAGTTCCAGTTCTGCTGGAAATAATTGTAGGAATGATTGTGAGTTTCAAACCAGGTGCCTTTCCCCAGTGCCCACAGTTACTTGCACCCTGCCATCAGCCTCACAGAAACTGGGCCCTTGACTCTCCTCAGCTACAGTAAAGTTTTTCAACAAATGTTTTTCCAAGCCCTCAGTTTTGCACAGTTTAATCTTCATGGTCAGTGGAAGAGAGCAGGGAGCTCACAAGGGTTTCCCTGTTGTGCTGCTGCCCATTGGGGTCTGCAAGCCACATGGAAATGCAGCAGATGCTCACTTGCAGGCAGTACCTTAGTGTGGGCATTGATGTAGAATGATATTGAGAACAAATGCTATTCTGTTTAATGAAGTCGTGAGGGGGAAACCTGTAAACATTCTTGATGCATCGTTGTTGCAGTGGTGGCCCAATGCGTTTACCAATGGTATAGAGGGAGGGTGAGTCCCTTTGGTAAGCTATGCTCTGCTCACTGGAAAAATAAAGTAACCAGACTTAGCCTTAAATTTCAGGCTACGCTCTACATAAAGCTAATGCAGAACACACTGGTATTGATTATTCTAACTCTGTACAGGCTATGCAGATCCTATTTTAGATCTTGATTTTTTGGCTTAATAACTATAGATGACACAGGTTTGCTTTTGCACATTAGGCTTGCCACTATTTACCTTTTCAAAATTAGGCTCCCTAACCAACAGCCCTGAATGTCTTTCCACCTCTGGAAGATAAGGGTATGGAGAAATATTAGGCTTCTCTTTTACCAGACCTTATTAATTCATTTCTCCCCCCAGATTTTGGATTTAGAATACACTAGAAGACTCTTGCTTTTGGGTAAAAGTTGGCATTAAAAGTATGCATCAGGTTACTGCTGTCAACAAGCAACTTGTCTCTGATCTAAGTGAAAGCAGGGACAAGTTGCTGGGCAGCTGTTGCTCCTGGATTATTGTGCTTGTCATGGTAAATTTGCTTGTAAGTCAGTGAAAGGTGTATCCTAAGGTTTGACATTGAGGGCTGGAGCAACAGGGAGGAAGACATGGCTTGGTGCCTGAGGCAGCACTGTGTTTGTGTACCTCCCACTCAGCAGTACAGATGTCTGAAGTTCTCTGGTGTCTCTCTTTGTCCTGGTAATATACATCAGTTTTCTGTAGTTAGACATCCACTTGATTGCCTAAAATCCTGACATAACCAAACATTTGTCTGTTTGGCAGGATCCACAAGCCAGATGTTACCTCAAGTACTTACTGTTCCGGGTGTCATCTGCTAGGCATGCTTAGGAAAGATGTCACCCTGGCAGGACACAGCATCAGGCAGAAGCCGGTGATTAAGCTTCAAGAAATGGAGGTCACAACCAAGTGCTCCCCATTTTGCGTGTTTGACCACTTGCTTTCCCAAGAGAAAGAGTGATCTTTAATTACCTTCTGTCCTTGAAGGAGCAGAAGAATGTCACTTGGCTGTGTTTGAAGTGCAAGTTAACTTTTCTCCCATGTAATGTCTTCATTCAAAGGATATTTGTGATGTTATAAAGTCATATTACACTCTATCTGTATGAAGAAGTAAGCTGAAGGAAAGAGTCTTCTTTAACTGGAGGATTTGGAAAAAAGTAGGAAAAAGAAAGAAAAAAAAGAATTCCAATCTTTTACAGCTGATGCCTGCTGTTAAAAGAAGTTTGGGATAAAGCTGAAAAAAGCTGTTTATTATTATATTGTTACAGCTGTGCTTCAGTTCTTCAGAAGTGCCTTCTGTAACTAATAACTATTTTAGAAGTCACTTTAAAACTTGCAGTAGTAAGCAACTGCAGTTCCACTGTGCTGTTGGCTGTGCTACTGCTGGTCCTTAATCCTATGTAGTTAAATATATTGCAATGAAGATGCATAGAGCTATCAACTTAATTTTTCAGGGTTTGTCTTCAGAAACATGAGCGTATTTTATATGTGCACAGGTTCATCAGGTCTTTGGATTATCTCTGAGCACTGTAGATTAAACCTTCCTTTTTGTTTGCTAATCAATCATGTTTATATTTTCTATTTTTAAACATTTAATTCTTCACCTATTTTGGAAATGTGTCAACAGGCAAAAATATACTATATACTTAAGAATTTCAATGACCAGTGGTGCTGCTGGATATTACCAGGTATATCTGTTACTGTACAAGAATGAAGGTTTATACTTCCTTATTTTATAAATATACCTATCAGCAGTTTATCTGTATTCAATACACATGCACACTCACATATCTCTGACTCTATCTGATCTTATGTATACTTTTATAGGAGTAAATATAATTTTGTTTCAATAAAGAAACAAATGTGCAGACACTTCAGATTTCACCAATATTTGTTATCTTCCCTGCAAAATAGGAAGAAAACCAGTTATTTTTCTGCATGTTTTCAATTTCTAGAGCTCATGTCCACCTACAATGGAAATGTAAAGTAATACATATTCAGAAAAAAAGATGGAGAAAAATCTCATAATTTTGAGATTGTTCAGGAAGCACCAGTTCTGCAGTCCTTTCAAATATGACTCACTCTACAGCTTTATGTTGCAAGATTGTATCTTGGCTAGATGAGCTTAATTCTTCTTTGTATGATAAATAAATAAATTAAATTCTTTAAAGTGAGTGTAAACATAAATTAGAGCTTTTTTGTGGCCTTCTTGCACAGCCTCAGAAGTGTAAAGGGATTTTCATCTGAACAAGAGTGGGCACATTATGGTATTGTTGAGAGAGAAGCCCATGAGGTTGCTGCTTGTCCTTCATATTTACAGCCTCATCAGTTTGGACATGCCTGACTCTGGCATATGCATGCATGTGCACACACAGAGACGTATCTTCTCGCAGGCACACCTCTGAAGCCTTGACCAGTACTGCCAAAAAGCTCCAGCAGTATTTGGTAGAGCTCCATTACCTTTTTATAGCATGTATAGAGCACAATAACGTTAACAAGTGTTTTGGGCCACCCTAATAGGGAAATACTGCTCAGAAACATTAAACTGTAGGAAGTTCTGTTATTACTATTCTAGAAAGCATGCTTACAAAATCAGAATAATTTATACCAATGTATTATTTTTACTATTTATTTATTACTTGTATTGCCATAGCAACTAGGAGCTCAGTCGCAGATAAAACCCCCACTTTGCTAGGAACTGCACAAACAAGAAATACAGAGCTCATATTTGCATTAATAAAGTGTTCTTAATTTTAAAAGGTCTCTAGGTCACGATACAACTGCAGACAATAAATGTAAAGCCAGTTCCAATATAAACAGATAAATAAAATGGCAATTATGTCCTCAGTGATAACTTGGCTGTCCACTGAAACTTATCAGCAGACCTTGAACCATGCCCTTAATGAAATAAATTCAAGCTCTATCAAGCCAAGAAGGAAGGGCCAGCCAAGGACCTCACACTGCAGCACCCCTGCATTTACTGGGTGGATGGTTAGTGGGAACATCTCCATTGATCCAGATGAGCATGACCTCCTTGTGAGAGGAAAGCTGTGCAGCACTATTTAGTACAGATTTCAGGCTTTAATGAACCTGGGATCTGGAAAGGTTCATTTTACCATTATCTTTCCATTGACCTGAGAGAAACTTCGTATATTTTAAGAAGAAAAGTTGTCAACCCACTATAAGAAACTATCAACCTGTGAATCCCATGGGGAGGAACGACCGAAAAGACCACCATTACACAAAGCAACGACCTTCTTAAATTCTCCTGCATTTCAGACAATATCGATTCCAAGCATGGTATTGAGCTGTGCAATACGAATGCTATTTTACATTCCTGAAATGCTAGCTCTGTTAATGCCTTGAAATCTTCCTTCATTTTTCAGTGTCTGAAAAGCTGATTAACTCCTTCCCTTCCTCCAGTATCTCTTTATTTTAGTTTTCCATTTGTATTTTTGTTCTCTTGTTTTCAACCTTTTATCCTGCAGTATGTTACCATCACAACTTGCTGCCCGAGTGAAGAAGCAATTTATTTTGTCATTTTAATACAGGGAGTTTGCACGATGCATGTAGTTTTGTATGAATTCAAAATAAATGCAGCACAACATGTATGTGCTAATTAAACACACCATATTAATAATGTAGCAGCATGTGGCGTTCATAACTCTGGCAGCCATAGGAAGAGTCCCAAGGGAGGTATATTTCTTCAGACTCAATTGCTGTAAGGATCTTTGCAGGGAGGCCCTCGGTTTTTTATCCCAAAGGCACTGTGCTTGTGGGGGTTGTGTTCTTGTCTAACAACCTAACATTCACAGTGCGCTACCCCTGCCCCTTTTCTCTCCACACTAAATTGCTGATAAACCTTCCTGGTTGCCTGCAAAGTAGAAGACAGAACTAAACCCATAGTGTTTCAAAGCAGCAAGACCTTAGAAAACAGAAGTGCCTGCAATACTGTTGCAGAAGGGGGATTCAGCTGGTGTGAAGTCCTGCTGTTGGCAAGCCGTTTCACTCATCACCCGGAAGAAATGGGAAGGCAGGGGGCTTGTCTGATCCAGCTGGTGTGAGCAGCAGTGCTTGGAGCTTGGCTTTGTTCATGGGCACAACTGGGCAGAGCTGCAGGCTGAACCCGAGTTTCTAGGTGCTGTATCTACAGGGTGCAAACATGTTAAAGGCACCTTTTGAAGCTGGTGAGGGGCCTAAGCTTTCTCTGAAGGCATAGTCAGGGAGATTTGCTTGTTTTCTCCTTTTTAACGACTATGGGCTTATAAGCAACCTAATTTGATTTTCTGATGTGAAACAGGGCTTACAAGCATGGATTGGGCTCTTCTACTTGAAAAGCATGGCTCTTTGGATACCATAAGAACAATCCTAGTTTTTGTCCATTCTGTTTTGTGGTAAAAATATACATACCAGAAAGAAATAAAGTGAATGAAAAAACACCACAAGTGAAGGAAGGCAAACCTTTGAGGTTTGTTCAGTCTCTATTTGGACAAAGTGTTTCTGTGTATGAGGCTTTTTAAGCCAAATACCCAGACAATTTGCTATTAATGGGCAAACCAATGGGAAACCAATTCAAATTTGATGCTTTTTTCAAGGTCAGATTTTCAAGGTCAAATGATGGTATTTAACTCTCGTAATATCTGCATGCATCTACAGATTAGGTATCTGAAGTTTCAAATACTGCTGTTTATTGGCATAAAATCTTCACATGCAGCCTAGAGGATGAGGGGAAGGTGCTCTTAAAATAGGACCTTAAAATGTTTCCAGATGTGCAGCAGAGACTGAAGTCAAGGCAGGTGAATAGCATTGATCTGAGTAAGGAGGGACGAATGACTGGGCAGGCTGCATGCCTTGCGCAGTTCGGCTCTAATGGAGTGGGATGCACAGAGTCTCTTTCAGCTATCTCATATATCCATGCCTCCTATGATGACTAGGATGCTGACATGCTAACTGCTTTGGAGATTACTTTTGGTAAGACCCTTTTTATTGCAGGCATTGACTTAACTGTGCCTCTGAAAAAAGGTTTGCCAGCTACCTTGTACTTAGCTGTTATGTTTGAGTATTTGGAGACTGTTTTGCATACTCTGTTACAGAGTCCTGTACCTGAGCTCTCTGTTATCAATCAACACATGTTTGCATTTCAGTCATTTACATCTTTAGCTTTTTAGGGATACTTCTGATGGCTGATGGATATTTTATGACTGGGCACGGACCAAGGCTGCCAACATCAGATCAGTCTCTCCCTGTCTCTGGCTCCCAGACTCTGTCTTCGCTGTACAATACCACCTGCTGAGGGGCTGATTCAGGAGTGAGGCCTCTTCCCACTTTATCTTGCATGAATTAGGCTTTCTTTTGCTCCCCAGGCTACAAATGAGTAAATTCCCTTCCTTATCAGAAAAGATAGGATAAGTGGCTCTGTTGGCACTTGGGCATGCCCTGTTGGCTTCATACAAGGGATGTTAATTCACCTCTTCTCTGTTTTTGGCCCTCAATGACTGTTCCTGCCAAGTGTGCTGTGGGAATGGGTGTTAAATGTTACTGTCACTTATAGTATATGAAAGATGATAAATACTGTGGAGACAAACTGTGAAGAATGAAGACAAGAAGCTGATGTTTGGTGTGAATGAAGAGGGGGAAGGCTGTGAAAAGTGAAATCACATGCTCAGAGCAAAAGGCTAGGAAAGTTTTCTTCACTGTAATGTTATGAATGGAAATAGGTAGCAATGTTATATTTGACAAATTTGTAGAAGATTATGTTAGTCAAGACAGAGATGGTGAGAGCCTGGAGGAGTGTTTTAGGTTACGAATGAGAGTAAAATTTTGTAGCTTATAACTGTAATGTAAAAAGAGGGAGTAAGAATCAAGTGGGGATTCAGCTTTAGGCTATGCCAAGGCTACGGACCTGAGGAGCTGGAGAAGAGGCAGGATGGTGGTATTTCCATAGTGTGAGAGAAAAGGGAATGTCTCCCTTTGTAAAAGGAAAAGATGAAGAGCACTACTCTAACCATGCCACTCTTAAGCAGATGGCTGAAACATGGAGCATGTACTTTATTTATTTTGCAGATGAAATTATCTGGAATTCAATTATCAGTATAATTATCTGTAAATGAATTATCTGGAGATAACATGAAAAGAAACAGAGACAGAGCCCAGGTGTAGAAGGCTTCTGTAGAAAACTGGAGGGAAGAATGAAGAAAATCCATCCTTTGAAACATATGCTGAAAGTGCGGTTAGAGGGAGAAGAAGAGAATCAAGACATGGATGAGTCAAAGTCCATGGACAGCAAGTTCTGGCTTTTGGAGGAAGGATTCATAAGGGACTTTGGTGAAAATGTGGTTTGTTCACTGGAGGGCAAAAGAAAGAAATCACAAAAAAGAGGGCTTAAGACTGAACTTGATTGGAAGAGCTCCAGAATACACTTGCAGGCAAAAAACGTAGATGGAATGGCTTGTAGAGAGGAAAGTGGAGTCAAAGAGGGTCTATTTTTAGAAAGATGATATCATGAGGTGAAGAATCCTGAGGAAATTGAGAAGTAGAAATAATAAAGAGGAAGTGAAACAGTGACTGCTGGATTAAAAGACAAGCTTGGAAGAAACTAATGTGATGCATGTCTGCTTAGAATTAATATTGTGGATTATATGTCCTGCATATCCTGCAGAAGAAGAAAAAAGTCTTGGAAGAGGCATTGAAAAACCTGACAATTTTAACTAAAAATAAGTTTTTGAGATTATGTGCAGCAGGAGAAGTGTACGGCTGGGAAGGGTGAAACAGAGAAGGAAAAGACATCTGAAGGAGTGAATCAAAGGTGGCGGTAAGGTGTCAGCTCTGGAAACATGGGATTCAGTTAAAGTGTAGAAGTATAGAGGACTTTTTTTTTTTTTTGCCTAGGTGGGTTGAAACTAGATGATATTAAGGTCCTTTCCAACTGTAAGTATTCTATGATTCTAAAAGGAAGAGAAGTGAATGAATTTAGAGCGGAGGGTGTTGCCCAGGCTGGGCAGAGGAGAAACAGGAAACAGGAGTGCTGTGAGAGGTGTGCTGTGAGTGAGGGAGACAGACCTTCCAATGGGAAAGTGGGAAAAATGAAGTGTAAGTAGAGACAGGCAAGGTCTGGAGAACTTCATGAGCATGTGATAAGAGAATAAAGAAAAAGGGGGAGCAGAAGACACTAAAGAGCTGAAGAAATTATACTTGTGATCTGGGCATGGGAACAAGACTAAACTAAAGAGATGATAGATGATTGGTGCTCATTTGTCAAAACAGCGTGAGGAATTTTCAAACCAGGCTGGCAAATAAAATGGAAAACCAAAGCTGATCTATGCCAAAAGGAACTACGTGTACTATCAAGATAGTACTTGAAGATATAGAGCATAGGTGAAGAAAGGTATTATATGATTCTCTGAAAGCTGTGAAGAGAGGAGGAAAGAGACAGGAGTCTAAAATTGTTAGAAACAGTGAAAAAGGTTGTAATTTGTAACTTTTGTAATTGGGATAGAGGGTTTTTTTTTGGATTTTTTTTTTCTTTATAATAAAGTTGCACCTTTTGATACTTCAGATAATGCTGTTGCCTTTATAATCATAGAGTCACAGAATGGTTTGGGTTGGATGGGACCTTAAAGATCATCCAGTTGAAATCCCTGCCACAGGCAGAAACACCTTCTACTAGACCAGGTTGCTCAAAGCCCCGTTCAGCCTGGCCTTGAACACTGCCAGGGATGGGGCAGCCACAGCTTCTCTGAGCAACCTGTGCCAGTGCCTCAGCACCCTCTTAGAGAAGGATTGCTTCCTAATGTCTCATCTAAATCTACCTTTGATAAAAATGGCTTGCTTTTTAATGTTAGGCTTAATGTTACTCATTAGTTTTTTATGTTTCCTTCCAAAATTCAAATTGTTCATACATAATACATAAAAGAGATTTTCTGTGGCAGTCCCATTAACATTCTCCCCAGAATGCCATCTCCTTAGTGCAGAGCCTGTGATATACTAATTTATATCTAGAAGCTCCTTAGAATTTAAAAATATTAAGCTTACTAAATGATATAATAACTTAAATTATTAGTCAATGGCTAAGAAATAATGAAGTGCTCCCTAGATCAATAAGTACTGTAAATTAATAGGAAAACATGTACTGAAGGAATGTCTAAATGCCAGGGTAATGATGATGAAGGTCAACACTGAACTAGGTATCTCTATTATTTTCTCTTTATTTTAATTTGCAGAGCAGCATGTAGAAGATAAATAAATGTGTAGCACCTCAGACACACATACATGTGTATATATATATATGAAATATAGCAAATATACTGATATATTTGAATAAATACACCTATATATTTGGAAATAGGAGCTACCTGGTTTCCCAGCAGGTTAGGAATTTTTGCTGTGATCCTGAAAAACTCTGAAGCGCATTCTTATTCTGAATTTACTGGTCTGCTGATGTAGCTGAGATCAACAAATTACTTGCTAAGCCAGACACTTTACGTATAACAAGTGTCACTGTCATTTCCCAATTAAAAAGGTTATTTTTCTCCATTAAAAGCGCAAGATTTTACTTCCATTGAAATGGATTCCCTTAGTCATCTAATGTGTTCTTGTAATGTAGCGATTTCTCTCCAAAAATGGTTTTCAACTATGTTAGAGGATTAAGTGTCTTACTTTGATGTTTACTCTTTTATATTTTTCATGGACAGTTGTTAAGACTTCTTGTGAATGTTATCTTTATTTAGGAAGGATTGCTTGATAATGCTATATCACCGCAACTGAGAAATAAATCTCATGTATAGTACTGCTAGCCCTTTCTTCATATGCAGAAAGTTGGGTAAACTGGATTGATTGTAGATGAGAATTCAAAGCACAGTGTCAGGTCTGCGAGCTGTGATGTCTCTTTCTCTGCTTTTCAGTGTTGCTCTTACTCGAAAGATCCTTAATATCTTTACATCTTAGGGAATGTCAGCAGAAGCACAAAGAGATGCAGTTACTGTAGATTAGAGTTAACACTTGTCAGCTGAATTACATTTGCACACCTCATGGAAGCATTTAGTCCTCCCCACCACTGAATTAGAATGCATTAACAACTAATTGTATTCAACTGCTGTGTTTTGGTTTGTGCTTGGCACAGGTGAGGGGCAATCCCAGAGATAGTTTTTGCAGGTCATCTGACAAGCCTAGCCACCAGCTGGTGGTAAACTGGTCTCTGGTAGCCATATGTAACACCATAGCCATAGTCATGCCGCCGCTGGGTCTCTCTTTTCCTGGGTTTAGTGCTCCTTGTCCAGTGGTGGAGACCATGCTCAAACCTATTACTTTTGGCAGTCCCTCATTGTGCCTTGCTTTAAAACTCTTGCAGCTGTTAAAAGATCAAATAAGTAACTATCTCAACCAGTCATCTTCTTGTTTATATCTAAAAATATTGCCCTTATTTACCATGTAGGAAGATTTGTCCTTACAGGTGATCAGGGTTGGGAAGTTAATTTTCAAAGGTGCAAAAAGTTGATGAACTTGGACTCGGCTGAGCAAATGGCTACATCTAGTGGTGCTAGGGCAGGCTCCAGGCCACAAGTACCTGATGGTCTATGTTGTTGTTGCTGCAACAGCCCATGAGCAGTGCACTTGTGATCCACATTTAATAACAGCTTGCAGCCAACTCATGGAGTGATTCAGGAGCTAGCAACTCCCAAAAAGCAGTCTGGCCTCTTGGAGGCTAAGACAGTTTAATGGTATGGACAGGGCTAGTCCGTGCCTGTAGGTCTCAGTGCCAGAGTCCAGACCAATTAATTTAATTACCTAATGTGAAGAAGCTTCACAGCATTATACATTACGCGTGTCAGGAAAATCTAGAAGAGGACTTAAGTGGTCTGT
>JANHGB010023745.1:0-40199 GCA_026283785.1 Coracopsis vasa
TGTGGAACTTTTTATTTCTATAAAGTTGAAAACTCTTCCACATGCATCTCTTGCCAGTTGATTAATGTAGTAGCATTTGGCGTGAAAATTAATGCTTCAATTTGAATATAGAGTTGCTTTTGATATTATACATTTTTATGAAAAAAAATGATATAAAATCCAATGAAAAACTTGAAAAATTACTTCTTTTTTTCCAAATTATTTTCATGAGAATTTTTAGCATACACCGAAAGACATGGTTATGTTTCAGATGCTAAACAGCTGAGAATATTTTTTACATAAAAAGATGATATGTCTTTTGATTCATAAATATATGAGAAGGATGACACTGATGTAGTCAGCAGACCACTACAGGACCATAGTATTAATTTTAATAAAATCTATCTGAAATACAGTAGTACATTACAGCAGTAGTGTATGTATCCAAGAAAGAAGTCTGATTTTGTAAAGTTGTAGTGCTTTAACTTGTGCAGTGCTAGTGTGATACTGATGCCACACACATTCAGTATATTAAAAAGGCTTGGGAGGAATAAATGTAAAGGATAAATATAAAGTGATAAAACCCCCACCCATAAAAATTATAAATGTTTGGAACAGATTGATTAGTTCATGTGTTAAAAATAAGAGTTTACCATAAGCTTGCTTTCTTAAAGGTGTAGAAAATCTTTATTTAATGTAAGGCAGCATAATGCAGTCTGGCTTTTTGCTCAGGAATTAGTGAAGTGACACAATGAAGCCTGTACTTCTCATTACATTTTCTGTACATACCAGGAAAATATGAAATTTCAGTCTAGATTACTTGACTTTTAACTGAAAGAGAGAATTAAAATTAAATTCTTAAATTCAATTATTAAAACTTCTGCAAAAATTAAATGCTGATTTTTTGCCCTTACAATATCCGTTTGAGGATGTTGACAGAACTGGCTGATGTTTCTGCAAGGCTTCCATAATTTTTGGGAAGTTGTGGACATTAGGGAACATCTCAGAAGACTGGAAGAAAGCTACCCCCATCTACAAGAAGAGCTCAGAGGTAGATCCAGGAAATTATAGGCACATCGGCCTTAATTCTGTCTCTTTGGAAGGTTATGGAGTGACTCCTCCTGGGAGCTATCATGAGACAAATGCAACCTGTGATTGGGAAAAGGCAGCACAGATTCACTGCAGGCAAATTGCGCTTGACAAACCTGATCACCTTCTAGGACAAAGTAACCTGCTCGGTTGATGAGGAGCTGTCCTGGGTTCAGCAGTAGCAGTCATTTTTCTCCTTCTTAGTAGCTGGTGCAGTACTGTGTTTTTGACTTTCAGCCTGGGAACAGCGCTGATAACACTGATGTTTTCAGTTGTGGGTTAGTAATGTTTAGTCTGACTGAGGACTTTCTGAGCCTCATGCTCTGCCAGGGAGGAGGGGAAGCTGGGAGGAAGCAGAGACAGGACACCTGACCCAAACTAGCCATTCCATACCACAGCACATCATGCCCAGGATGTAAACTGGTGGCAGTTACCCGGAAGGACAAGATCACTGCTGGGTGGGGCGAGGTATTGGTCGGCAGGTAGTGAGGTGTTGTGTTCTCTTCCCTTGTTATTTCCTTTATCATTATTATTATTATTGGTGGTATCAGTAGTGATTTGTGTTATACCTTAGTTACTGGACTGTTCTTATCTCAACCCATGGGAGTTACATTCTTTAGATTCTCCTCCCCATCCCTCCGGGAGCGGGGGGATGAAAGGGGGAGGGGGGAGCGAGTGGGCTGCATGGTTTCTGAGTGACAGGCTGGGCTTAAACCACGACATGTATACAGAAGACTCATACTAGTTATAATCAGAAATCTTCCAGTCTGGACCTGAGAATCTCTCCAGTGAAAGCCAGTACAATTTCACTGACAAACATAGTTGTGACAAATCAGCATCATCTCCACTGGTCTTTGGTGTCACATCATTGTCATGAGGAGTGTAATTCTCTTCTTTTTCAGCAGATTGACAAGATTTATTCTCCTTTAACTAGTCTCAAGCTAGTTACGTTACTTTAACTAGTAACTGAAGGGTTTCTTACTGACCTGAAGAAAACGGATGCAAATTAAACAAGGGGAGCATAAATCAAATTATAGTTGAAACCCTTGTACCAGTTAAATCAACAGATTTGTTATCAACTGTAACAGGATTAAGATGTCCTGCTTAAAAAAACCACTCAAAGCAACCAAACAAAAATGTTATGAAACCTTACGGAAAGAAGTCAGTAAAAAGTATGCCTTAGTCTTTTTAGCATCACTGGAATATTAACCAAAGACACCAGAGAGCCTCATGACATATGATTGACAAAGTTTCTGACTTCATTTTTAGAAAACAAAAACCCGAACCAAAACCAAAACCAACTGAATGTGTTAAGTTTGCTGCCTTATGGCAAAAATTTACAATGTGATCTGAAAGTGCATTTATAAAACAACCGCGAGAATTTGTTTCCCAAGGTCTATATCCCTGACTGGATTCTTCTGCAGTTCTGATCAGGACAGAGAAACAGACACTGGGATTAGGAAGCAGTCATAACAAAACTGTTTTCAGTGCATTGCAATTACAAATTCAAAGTATGATGCTACTATGAGACTCAGCAGATCATATTTAATCGATTGTATTTCATGGTATGAACAGAACGCAAGTTTTAAAAATTTGCTAGCTGAAAAAGATAGAAGATATAGGTAATCTACAAAAATGTTTACAGCCAACTACTATAAAACAGAGAAAAAGCCTATCAACTTCATGTAACCAAAACTGCATGAAGAGAAGTCCACAGGAAATTGACTAACTCAACTCATACTAGAGACATGGTAAGGCACACTGAAAAATGGGATTACATTGACTAAAGGGCTTTCGGAATCCCTTCTTTCTCTACAGCATTGGGGTGAACTTACTTATTTGGGTACTACTTGGTATCATACCTGCAAGACAGACAGCACCTTTTCTTTTACAGAATTGTATGTGTGAAACTGCTATAGAAAGGAGATAATGCAAGAAAATGATCACCCTCTCTGCAGTTCAGAAGACGAGGTGGTACCCGCCCTATAGTAATACATAAGCTCCAAAACCTGCCATCCCTGCTGTTGCTGATGTAGCAACAGCTCAGGGACAATGACCCTTCTGTCAGTAAGATCTACTTCTGTTTTCGCTAAGTAGAACCTTATGGACTGGGGATAGAAAAAGGTACAAAAAGCAAATTTCCATGTGTTCTGACTCTTATGCCTTTCCAATGGTTCTCTCAGTGGATTGGAAGTGATGTGGATCCTGTAGACCCTTTCACTGAGATTAGAGTGTGACACTCACTAAAGTACCACATGAAGGTGACAATATCATGCTTTCACTGAAGGAACTCAAAGATAAACACATGGCTGACAATGAAATTTCAAAATTATATGACAGTGAAATATTTTTAATGCAGAAAGTCTTTAAGAAGGTTCTTAGAACTAGGAAGAGACACATTTCCATTGCTTTTACATAAACTGACAACAAAATTCTGCATTAGACTGAAAAATAGAAGAACTTAATCTAAGATATTAACAGAAACCTGTTTCTTGACAGTCAGCTCTGATTAAATAGATGTTAGGGAGCAAAGTCCTTGAAAAATACGTCTGACAACTAATTATTATTTTCCATAAAAGTTTCCTTTTCGAAGCAAGGTCAATGCAGGAAGATATGTGAAAATGAATAAAAAGAATGAGCTGTCATTTGACAAACTCTTTGCTATAAAATTTACAATATGCACTTATGTCAAGGTTATAACAGCACAAATGTTAACACATTACATAAGCATCTTGGTTCGTTTCATGATAAACTTGAGAGGACAAGTGTCCACCCCAAATCCTAGACCATAAACTGCAATCATGAGTAGCATTTATGTACTTTAGAATGTGGAATGAATCGGACAAATAGGACAACACGTAGCCTTATAGGACAGAAATATATTAGACAATAGTTATTTATGTTGTTGACATTGTGTATGTTTAAATATTAAAAAATAATATAAAATTTCTCATCAGCTCAATGAATAGTCATGTTCTAAGTGATACAATAAAAAAGAATGAATATTTTATTTTCCATAAATCTTTAAAATTATGTATGCACACATATACACACACATAATTAAGTCCAAATTGTTCAAATTCTTTATTATACAAAACCATTAACTATTATTCATTTATAGCTCTGTATATGTATGAATGAATAAATCACGTCAACTTTTACCCATACACTCTATACACTCTTCATCAGTATCATGAAGAACAATGCTATTAGAATATGCAGAATTAGAATTATGCATTTTGTAAATTTTTTGTGCGACTGTAAATGCTGTAAGTGGAAATATAATTTAGTCCTATTAACATAAAAGATTTTGTATGAACAACAGCAAACAAGATTTGGCAAGAATTCTCTTTCTCAGGGACTGAAGCTGTGTCTGCTCTTCCTGTTAACTCTTTCTATTTAAGAAGTGAAGATCATAGAATCATAGGATCATAGAATGGCTTGGGTTGGAAGAGACCTTATAGATCATCCAGTTTCAGTCTCCCTGCCATAGTTGGAACTATTTGGAACATAGTTGGTACATAGTTGGAACCATAGGCAGGGACATGTTCTGGTAGACCAGATTACTCGAAGCCCCGTCCAACCTGTCCTTGAACACTTTGAGGGGTGAGGCAGCCACCGCTTCTCTGAGCAACCTGGTCCAGTGTCTCAACACCCTCACAGTGAAGAATCTCTGCCTGAAATCTAATCTAATCTACCCTGTTTCAGTTTAAAGCCGTTCCCCCATGTCTATCACTACATTCCCTTGTAAAAAGTTCCTCTCCAGATGTCTTGTAGGCCCTGTTTAGGTACTATAAGACTGTTATAAAGTCTCCCCAGAGCCTTCTCTTCTCGAGGCTGAACAAGCCCAACTCTTTCAGCTTGTCTTCATAGGATGTGCTATACTTTCTGACAGCATCATGCAAGAAACTAACAAAAGGCATAATTTCAACCCATAAATGAAAAATAGGTTATTACCTTCAAAATAGATTTTTAAAAACATGGCACAGTAACAATTAAGCACTTTGAATAGTTTAAAATTGCATGTCTGACAAATACTTCTTTGTCTAGTACAAAACAAAATTATAAATAATTTATTTCAAAATAAGCATGTTAAAAAATTGATTAGTTTCACTAAATACTATGGCATCTTACTGTACAGAAATGTCAGAATGAATAGTTAAATGCACACAACTTATGAATAAAGAGAATAACTGCTGACCCACTGAACTAACATATCTACAAGGAGCTGAAATCTTTTTACATTGAAATTTTGTTTGTGATATTCAGAGTGGCATCACCTAACTTACCTTAAGGTGACTCCAGCACAGGTGTAATATTTAAGCTAGAGTACCTAAACCTTCATTTTATTCTGTCAATACCTACCCAATGACATCTGTGGCCTTCAAAGATTTATACATTCCACTGTGATGTAGAACATGAAAAAAAAATAAAGATCAGATAATTGCATCCTAACCTCATCTGACTATCTAACCTGATGACTTAGGTGTGTTTCTGACATGTAGAGGTCTGTTTTGTAAATGCCTAAAGCTAATGGACCTACTCTTAATGTAGCAATGACAAAATCCTTCAAGAAGGGAGAAGTGGAATGGAGAGCAGACCAGACTTTTTTTCCTTTGTGGCAGTAGCCAAGCATTATTACATACTATTAGTCATCATGAGAGTAACAATTGAAAAAAAATGAAAATAAAGATGTCACTTTGCTTTAGTGCTAGTATACATCAACCTATCAAACCAGCATTCACACTTTAGACTGATGAATATAAGGAAGAGAATAAAATGAACTCTGGCTCTTGACTGACAAAAATTAGTTTCAACGGAAAGACTATGAGAAGTTTCAGTGTGAGGTTGTATACAATTATTATTACCTAAAACTCTTTTCAAGTAGTTTTTATTGGAGAGCCTTGAATGGTAAATTTTCTTCTAAGTAGTGACAATGCTAAATTTAGGATAGATCTTTAGGTCACATCTTAGACAAAACACAACAAATCTTGTTGAAAAAGCAACATGATTGCAGGAGTATAAAAGTCTGTCTCAGGAATAGCAAGTAATTGGCTTTTGTGTTTGCTGCTTTGTGCTTAAAATAAAGGATAGCTCTAGATTATACTGCTACATTTTCAAACAAACGCAAAAATGATCCAACCTGAAAAGAGATAAAATATAATGGATTAGGATTGTATCAAAACAATGGTTATCCTGCAGGAAGCATTATACTGAAAACTCCGTGGCATTTCTCTCTCTAAATATCTTTGTTCTAAGAACATTTATAGCTTTAAATATAAAGAAATCAGTTACAAAGAAGGCAGAATATGAAAAAAAAGAAACCATATCAAAAATCATTACTAATATATTTAAGAAACAAGGTATATAGTACTGGAAAGCAATCACATATTGTACATATTTTATGTGAAATTATATGTATATAAAAGTATGTGTGTTTATGTGTATGTATACTTATTTTCCTTTGGAATGAACACCCAAAAATTCATCCTTTTGATTTAAACGATGTTAAAGACAGACAATGGAAATAAATTAAGCAATAACTAGGACACACTAAGTCACGTCTTTTTGTTGAGGCAATAGTTTTCCCATGGGAGAAAAAACATCTAGTACTTAAGTAGCAGAGCTCTTGATGTTAGCATACTTCTTCAGACATCTCTAAATGACAGAAAATGAGCAGAAGTGACAGACTATTCAAATCAATATGTACTGTGTGCAGTGAAAACTTGTGCAAATTAAATAGAAACACCCCTGCTACCGAGAAACCACAGAAAACTCACTTGAAGAAGTAATTGCAGGCTTTAATATTCACATTTACATTTTATTCACTGGTATGAAATATCCTCCTGGCATCCTATTCAGTCTCTGGCTGGAAAAGTATTGACAATTTTGGGGTAGAAGGTTGGTTCCATAGTTTGAAATCATAATTTATATTCTGAGGAAAAGTGACTCGTTGTAAACATAGTGACACAAGACAGAGGTACAGTTGAGCTTCTTTGGTGCTCTTCTCTGGCGTAAGCAGAGCATCAGAGAGGAAGAAGGATAAGTAGATTTCTTAGTCTTGAAAATTGTGTCTAAGCCTGTGTATAAAAATAGGGAAGTTTTTTTGGTCTAAGATGGTTAGGAAAAAAGAAAAATCACAGGATAGTGAAATGATGTGAGTTCTTCAAAGCTGCAGTCAACAGCTACCCTAATAACCTGCAAGTCCTTCAAACCATTGACTGACAGAGAGCCCAATGACCTACGGAATAGTTCAGATGTGTACTATTGAACTCCTGCAGCATCTGAAGCAGTGCATCCATAATAAAACTGACTGCTGTGAGTGGACTCCACTCTATACCAGCTATGAACCATGACTGGGAGTTGTTTGGGAGACCACTATTGAGCAGTCTCTTCCAGCGACTAGAACAGACTTAGCTTCCCAGATATGGGAGGAAAATATTCAGGAACAATTCACTCGGGCATACCTGGAGAAGGCCTCAGCACTTGGAAGTCTACACTAATTGCTTTGCACAATTCCTCAGTCTACTGCTGCTGCCTTTTTGACCTTTCTCCTGTCATCTAGCTTGCACATATCCTTTTTGCATCTGCTCTCCTCCACTTCATCTCTTCTGATTTATTATTTTTTTTTATTTTCCTGTTACCTCTTCACCCTCTATCTGACTGTAACATTGCTTCCACTACTACCACTTGCTATCATTTGCCAGCTATTTTCTTGTTCATTCTTAGCAGAAATGTATCACCATGTCGGGACCTGGATGACCCCATCCTGAGACACTCCTGTGTCTACACAATTAGTTGTTGGTCCAAAGGGAAGAAATGCTCCATCTGGCCTTGTGTGAAACTGCTTAGATTTAGTCTAATCTATTAGCTGAGACTACTTGGGACAATTTTATGTAACATCTCACTTCATGTCATAAATAGCAAGGATGCACCTCACTGGAAGCCTCTCTATCTTTTTTTTAATTTATTGTTCAAAAAACTAGAGTGACTGTTCAAAGCACTCTAAATAAATTGGATATCTGAGTAAACCTAAAAAACTGGGTGATTTAACAGGCATAGGAAAAATAAAAAAGGAATAATTTCTTTCTGTGCCACACAGGTTTTGGCCCTTGAATTAGCTCAGCCATAAGCAGAGGGTTGATGAGCATGCCATGCAGTACAGCTGTAGATATTATTTGACACTTCGCATGCTGCAACCAGCTGATATTTTCTTGAGATGTTCAATGAAGTCTCTAAATTCCACCTAAATGGAGCTTTGTGATCCTCTTTTTTTTTTTTTTTCTTTTTCCTCTTAGGCTGAATGCAGTCATCTTACTGTGGTGTAACAAATTTTCCTATACCATAAAGAACCAATGCTCACAGTCAGCAACAAAACCAAAATATCTGGACTTGGATTTCAGTTCTTTTCTCAGGCCTAGATCTTATTTCTGGACTTATCCAGCAGCCTGATTCAGCAGAATTTACATTTTTCTTTTTGATTCCAATAGACTTTTTAACGCGTTTAAACTGTTAGATCTGCCCTTTTATGTTATAGACTTATGTGAGTTAGAAATGGTAGCAGAGAAAAATAACAACTAAATTTAAAAAAAACTCCATCAGATTGTACCAGTAAACCTAAACTATGCTGAGGATGCTGTTGAAATACACTGTCATGTTGGTTCTGCCTTCAACAAAAATGAAGCCTTAAAATGAAAATGTGTTCTTCAAATAACATACAAAAAACTTTGCATGTAACGACATGGCTTTTCTTATCCACAAATTGGAAAGCAATGGAGGAAGATATCCACCATATCAATGTTCATGTGTAGGGCATCTGAATTGGTAAATGAGCAATACTAAATTCCACTTTCTAGCTGCCTGGAAAAGACTCATTGATTTGCATGAGTGAACAAAATCTTATTCTTTTCAACAGTATGGTAAGGTCAGCTGAACATTCTGTACCTTGGCTGGTCCATTTCTGTATTGATTTTGAAATAGTGTTGCAGTTATATGCCAGCCTTGTTTAAGTTTGTTTAAACTGGGCACCTGGTTTGTTTGACACAATTTATCCCATAGCATGCCAATATGGACGTAGGAAAATAAAGTTAGAGGGAAGTGTCAAAGCAGCTTTCTCCAACTAATTGCAATTACTTCCTACAAAGCCATAAGATATCTGTATACTGAGCTTCAAATAGCCCAGACTGGCATCAAACTGTAGTGTTTGTGCTTATCCAGGTGCATATGCTTAGAAAAATCTTGAGGAAATCTCCTTGTTAAAACACAAAGTTTTGTGATACCACTTTGCACCTGGCAAACTCCATAAATCCAATATTTCTCTTTGATATTTGCTTTTCAAATCCATTATGGGAACCATCTCTGAATTTCATTCATTGCAGGGCTAGCATGGATTTTTTCATACGTGATCTACAAATGACTGGAAATGGGAGAGGCCAACAAATAGTAAATTTACATAAAAGCTTTTGGCTTTAATCATCCATTTGGTTCTGCAGGTCGAAATACAGATCATATTTTCCTGTGTGTTACAAAATGTTCTCTGACTGCGAGGGTATATGTAACTGCATTCCCAGAAAAATTACTGCATGGTAGCAGACTTTCACCAGTTCCTAGCAAAGAGCATATAGCTGTTTGAACTGTGTGTCATTCTGATAGAACTGCTGGGTTTGTTTGTTGAAATTTTTTCCTCATGTATACAAGATGTATGGTAATATCTTAAATGTTTAGAAATTCTGACAAAGGGTCGCTGAAGTGACAGGATCATCCGCTGTTCTGACCGTAGTAGCAGCTTATACTTTGATTTTCACATGAAATAAGCATTTCTTTTTGAGTTTGAAAACAATAAAATGCTGTGCTGCTTTTTTTATTTCCTGCTGTGACTAGTTACCATGCCAAGCATCCATTCACAATCCCTATATTTACTCTGACATCAAATGGAGACCTTACATCTAAACTACTTGATTTCCTAGGAAACTTATCTCCTAATTTGACTGCTTTCAAATACCCATGCAAGGTATACAGTTTGCACAATTTAGATCTTTGAAGAGTTTTTTGACCTTGAAACAGGTCTTCCTTGCTATGTGTTGCTGTAATGCAATTGCAGGCAACATTTAAATGCCTTAAATTCTAAGGCAGAAAAAAAAAAATGTTTTAGTAGCATTGTGATGTTTTATATATTTATAGTTAAGTATAATGCAGATTTTTTTTTTTCCAGGTAACTGAATGTTTGCTTATTTAACTTAAATGTTGTTCTGATCAACTCTGGTTTAGAGAAAAAAAAAAAAAGTAACCTGATAACTAAACAAAACAATGTGAAACAATAACGTGGACTTCATTGTTATATTTTTGTAATGAATTGCATTCCACAATACAAGAACAATATATTGTATAAAAATCAGAAGTGCATATTTTCTCTAAAAATCTCACAGAATGCAGAAAATTAATGTGAAATATCAAATAATAAGCCAAATATTTTGCTTATATCTATCAATTCTTTCATTTTTTTAAAATAATAATTTTGAACAATGAGGTCACATACTACCTTGTGTGTATTGTATAGTACTTGAGAAACATGTTTGTTAGTTTATTTATGGATGAGTAGGCCTATCTACCTATCATTCAGTTATTTCCTTTTTAATCATTATGCGATAAAACTTCCCATTCATTCCATTTTTCAATAATAACAATCAAAAGTTAATGATCTCATCCTCAAAAACAGAGAAATGTGGTTCTGTGTAATATCTTACAGATCTTAGGAAAAATAAGGATCATGTTTTACTCTGAAGTAATTTTGGATTTAAGAGTTCAGAATCTGAACAATATCCTCCCCAAACAGAAGATTCGGATAAAATATCTTGGTTTGTTCCAGTTTCTCATTCTGAATGACTAGGGACCAATTATTTCAGGTTACAAAAAATCAACCCTATTTTTCATGCAAGAAAAAATAAACACAGCCCACTGGATAGATATTGAAATGCTAAGAGTTTCTCTTAAACAAGAGCAGACTCATGGAGTTAATCACAGATAATCATAGCTTCAGAGTTATTCAGTTAATTGCAAATGTATACAAGCCTTGAGAAGCAGACTCTGCTTTAAAGCTTTCCAAAAATCTCCTTGCGCTTTGTCTACCATTTCATAAAGTCTGTCTTGAAAATTGCAAGGCCAATTTTTGTTTGCTTGTTTAGGTGAAAAGACTGTCCCAGGAACATTGTTATAGATCACACTTCGTGCTGATTATAGACAAGTTTTGGTCAGCAATATTTGTTATAAATGTTGGTAAAAAACATCACCATCAAAAGAAGTACCCTTAAAAGCTATGTGAGAATTATACTTTGACTGAAACAAAGGCAAGAAGAAAAAATGCTACTGAAAGCTTTCTGTATCATTTAGGTTTCTGGAGATTGATTTATTTGGAAAAAAAAAATAAAAATTTTGTTTTACCGCTGTTACCTGTTAAACAATATACACAACTGCTCCTTTAATTCACTTTCATTTTGTGTAAATTTTTGAGCTCTTGAGATTTCATATTTTATAATGCATTATCTAATCTCAAAATAAAAACTTAATGCCTAACCTTATCAGATTCCTTAAGTAAGACAGCTACAACAAGTTTTCCTCTTGGGCTTTTGGAAATATACATATATTGCTTTGATGTCAAAACTCTGACTGAGTCATCAGCTATCCACAATCCACATTTATCCAAAACATCTAGAATTTCAGAAAACATATAATGCTCCCTTATATTATAGGACAACGTGAACCCAGCAAGAGATTTCAGCTAAAGTTAAATCTCTCTGGAGAGATGGCACTTTGTGCCATAATATTTTTGTAGTTATTTCTCAATGGTAAAAACTACACATTCTCTAAGTCTTTCTCTTTCTGAACACCAGTGCCAACTGATATGAGACAAGAGAACATGCCTACTTGTTTTGCAAAGGAAAGTAAAGAATTACCTTTTTTTTTGCAGATATCCTTGCCAGGTGTCATGGTTTAAGCCCAGAAAAGGATTTTTCTTACCTGCATGTTTGTTTGTTTGTTTGTCTGTTTGTTTATCAAGGTTTGTTTTGTTTGGGGTTTTTTGGGTTTTTTTGGGGGTTTTTTGTTTGTTTCTTTTAATATGTCTTATTTCATTATGGATGCAAAAATGAAATAGTAGATAATCCCTATTAGCTAAGAGACAGACAAACAACAGCATAGGTAACATAACGCATAGACAAAAAAAAAAAAAATCCTAAATTTAACAGGAAGAATACTGTTGGCCAGGGTTTTCCATGCAATATTTTCAGTACTTAAGTATTACTATGCAGTTTGATGCATTCTTTAAATTAAAATCTGGAACATCTGAGCTTCCGCTCCTAAACACTGTGGCAGTCTGTCTTTGTTTCACTTCAGTTTACAGAACTCTCAACTTCCTAGAGCATCAAAAATTTTTTTGGGGGGGTTCTGTGTAAATCTCTACTGAATTTGGTTGATTTTAAAAGGATATGTAGAAGACGTATTTCTTCTGTAGAATTTCAAACCTTGCTTAAGGATGGAAATTCAAAATCCTAGATATATTTTTTAACTTGCAGTTTTCTCATGACTTGCTTTTCTATATAAACTTGCCTTGGTCAGTGGCTTTTTGTCCCTCTTAATGTTAACCTCACATTGTTTCCCAGACAATATTTCACATGAACCTTTTACACATATAGACAGAAATAAAAACATGCATTGAGTGGCCTTGAAGCTTCCCAAGATTCTTTCACTATCTCATTTGTTCAATGCATCTAGGTATTGTTTCCCATTCTTATCTCAATGAACTCAGATGAGGAGAATAGCTACTGTTTTTTCAGAACAAAAATATTTCTTTTCACCATTTAGGCCTTTTTTTCATAATTACTGGTGAACACTTATGCAATATATGTCATTTTTGAGCTTCGCTGCTGTTATAAATGTTTCTGCCCTTGGCTGCCACTGGAAAAAATAAATGGTAAGATGCACAAGATCTATTTAAGTTCTGAGTGCCTTGAAGGAAGTAAAAGCAGTAAAAGAAGGTAATTTGATGTGTGGTGAGTATAAATCATACCTTCATCAGCATAATCATTAAATTAGGCTTTGATCCTGGAAGAGAAATTTCCCACACAGGAATCTGTACTTAATATCGTAATATGAGGTGGTACTCTGTCAAAAAGTCTCCAGTGCAAACCTTTTGTCAAAGACCCCAAGTGTCCCATGCCATACTCCTTCCTGAGACTAAAGAATGCAGGTGTGCTGGGTCAGACCAACAGTCCCCTTGGCCTGGTATCCTCTCTTTAACAGTGGTCAAAAGCTGATGTTGACGGAAAAGTGTAAGAACAGGGTAATAATTTGTGATTTTCTTTTTTTTCCCCACACTTGATCAATACTCACTGATTTTCATCTATGCCACATATAGTTTATGTACTTCTTAATACCGATGTATTTCAATTCCATGGACCTGATGAAAACCACTGCAATCTGCTGCTGCAGTCATACACATCTTGGAAAACAGACCTTACCACTTATTTTTAGGCCTGTTGTATAGACAGTGAACAGTAAGTGGATAGGATCTGAAATTCTTTGTGAAGATGCCCAACTATCACTTTCGGCTGCAAGGAGAAACCAGCTTTGGCTGGATTTCAAGCATAGGTGCTTCAACTAGTTAGCCGAGGATCAGAATTTTGAAGCTGACATTTCCTTTTAGAAGACAGATTACTGCCAAATATGGAGCAGGCTGATAGAGGCAGTCTACAAAAGAGGTAGAAATAATATTATTTACTGTTATAACAGTAGGATATATATCCCAGAAAGGCTTTACTAAGATACTAAATTTTTTCCCAAGGATATGACTGGCAGCAATGAAAGCCAGGTTCAGATTTGAAGGTATCACTACTAACAGCTCAAGACTGAAATCAGAAATCCAGAAATATTAACCTCAATTTCCCAACATTCACTGAGCAGCTTTCTGCCTTTTTTAGACATTATTCAATTAGCTTTAAAGCAAATATGTTATTTAAGGGAGAAAAATCTACAAGATAAACAGGATAACTCACAATACCTAATTTCTCACGTAATTATGAATTTATAACATTTCATATGAAGTTTAGGACTGTCAGTTCTTCCTGGGTGCTGGGAAGCAAAGCCCAGTTTGAACCACATTGCTATGAGTTACTTCTGCTTACAGTTCCTTATGCTAACTCCAGTCATGCTGTTCCTCTAGCTGTTCCTTATTCTGCTCCTTCATGCTAACCATGCTAGTTAGCCCAAAAGAGACACAAAGAGGTTTTTATCTTTAATCTGAGAAAATATGTATTCTTCTCAAAACAAAATGCATCCTGCTGCCACATAAAAGATTCTGGGTTTGATAAATGAAGCACAAACAGACAAGAGTGTTGGTTGTTTTCTAGGTTCTCACCACTGAACTTCAGTACTGAAGTTTATTACTTGAAGGTACAGGACCACTTGGCTCAGGTATATTTAGATATGGTTAGTGGATTAGATTCCTGCAAAAAATTACAATTACATATTATCTTCCATTTCATGATAGGACTCCTTTCTTGACAGCAAACCCTGTCAGTCATAATACAAAACAAAGCACATAAATCTGGAACTTCAGGACTATCTATTGCTTCCCTCACCTTTCTTTTCTAGTCATCAAGAGTACTGTCTGTCTTCTTTTGATTTCTCTTTGGAATTCTTGCTGGAGAGAGCAGAGGAAGCCTGGAAAATTGGTTTTTGTATTAGACCACAGCTACCAGGACTACAAAACAACATTATTTGTTGTTATTTACTTATTTCTCTCTAGATCACAATAAAGACATGGTTTAAAGATTTATTTCTTATACAGTTTGAAAACTGTGAGCATTTATTATTAAGAAGACAGGGTAATGGTATTTGGGAAAAAGTGCATCAGCATTGAATTTATGTCTGTATTGCAACTGTTGCCCTATAGAAGACAAAATCTAACCTGAGACCAAATATGTGCTAGTGAAATAATCAATGTAATTATCTGACCAAAATAGGGAAAGAAGCTGCTCTTTGATTTTCAGATCAAAATATTTTCTACTTAGACATACAACTGATAAGAGTTATAAAATAACTAGAACTATTCTTTTTGCATTTGTTTGCTAAACAAGAAATAAGGCAAATTTATTTTAATAAAAGAGTATTCAAAAATTACTAAAAATAAGATTGAAGGGCAACCAAGCATTTTATAGAAGGCAAAAAAGTAATATGCTTAAGAAGATGAAAAAATAATGTATTTAAAATATTTAACATGTATCACTTTTTATGTACATTTATAAGCCAATTTTATGTTGTTTGCCCACTTGAACAGCAACCTAGAGGCCTGGCTAAAAACTGGAAGAAACCTGGTTAAAAAACTTGTTCAATTACTGCAAGAGTTTTACATCCTATAGAAGAAAAAGTATTTTACAGACTTAATTAAGTTAAAAGGTCAAAACCTCCAAGACTACAGATAAGAATATCAGTTGAAAGAGAAAAGTCAAAATACACATATGCATGTGAGACTGAAGTTCATTTTACTCTAGTATAATACCTTGAAAGTGAGGCCTCTGGCATGTCCAATACTCTGCAAAGAGAAGAAGCCTAAGTTAGAACAAGCCTACCCCTAACCAAGATGTTATGTCCGTATGATTCTGAATAGAAAGGAGTTCCACATGCAGCTCCAGGACACCTTCAGTTGAATTCAGATGTCTCATACTTCACTGCACACTATAAGCATGACGTAAATTAATTTTTAAAGTGTGGATGGGTGGCCTTGTTCAAGGAAAGAAAAACCTCATTAGACAAGTTTTACTGTTTGTTGTTGGAATTAGGCCATGTGATTGAAAGTTATATGAAGGTAAAAAAACTGGTTATAATTAAGCTGTCAAATATAAATTTGGCCTGTTGAAACCCAGCCTTTTATAGGGACCTGGATACAACTGAACTACAACCAACATTTGTTTGAGGATAAAGTCACTTAAAATTCACTTTATTTTCTTTTCTTGTAGTAATTATATGAGTCAGCCATTGAAAATCTCCAATAAACCATGATAGAGTTAGGAAAACATTATAGAAAAATACTTGAATGACAGAATGCATTGCTTTAAGTGGTCAAAGTACTACTTAGTTAAATAAAACTTGTCAGTCTTGGAAAAATATACTGAGAAAACAGCAAAGTTCTTGAGACTGAAACAGAGTTAGTTTGGTTAATAAAATTTTATGTGATTATAAATGTGCTCAGATTTAAGTGTCAGAAAGTTTTGTTGAGAAATAACTTTTCATTGGAAAGACTCAGTAAACGGTCATACAAATTTTTGTTTTGAACTGCAAATTTGGAGTGCATTAAAAATGGGAGTTAAAATAAGAGCTAATATTTAAAGCTACTTACATCTTTAGCTGCCAATTAGGCTGGTAAATTGGATTTTGTTTCAATCCTAGTTTTAGGGTCAGAAGGCCAGATGAGTATCTACTTGAAGCACTTTAAATCATAATTTATTAAAAACATCTCTGCTATACATACCCTCAATATCTCTAAGTCTAAATAGCTTCTTCTGCGTGCATATACATTTTGAAATATATATTTCCACAATATGCACCATCTGTATGCATCAAAGTCTGTATAGAACTTTTACCTTCATAAGACAAAGTTTGTATTTGTTAGGTAAAAGACTTTTAAACAGAAAAGACTTTTGCAGCTTCAAAACCTCATTGTATTATTTTTAAATATCAGCCACACCTATACTTCTTGCAAAATAAACATGAAATATAATTAGGAGAATACACCAAAGCTCTCCTCTGCGCAGTTGTCATGGTTTATTTCCTTAAAGGAAAAATTGTCTGGATGGAAGAAGTGGCTTCACTGAAGTCAACGGCAAACATCCTTTTGACAGGAATATGACCAAGGTTTTCAGACAGCAAACTGTATTAAGGTAAGATGAGATTTTTTTGAAGCAGCCTCAACCCCTAAACTGCATGCTTTTGAGTAGTCACCAAACCAAATCTGACAACTTTGAAAACCTTATCCATAAATCACAACTGCAGCGCAAACCCAGCAAACTCATATAGACGCATTTAAGTGAATGTCTTCCAGTGAAGACAGATCCAATCCCAAGTTAAAAAGCTTTGAGACCTGGGCATCTTCAGTAACTCTCATAAAAATTAATCTCAGTTACATGAACTAGAGTCTGGTAAGGTAACTAACTGAAAATACTGTCAGATGATACTCCCTTTCATCTCAGCGCTTTATTGAGCCTCAGAAAGGATTCCTTATACTAATGGTTTATAGCCCGAAATTTCCTAAAGCTTTGTTTGAAAAATGGAGAGCGCTGAAGCCTATGAATCTCCTAGACTTTATTATTAAATACCTGTAGGTTTAAAGCACTAGATTTGAATACAGGAAAAACATGTATTCCAATAAAACAAATAAAACACTCAAAAACATTCCCCCTTTTGCCCAAATTTCAGCTTTCACTTCTCTGGATAATACCAAAAAATCAAGAGCTGGAGCCCATACAGAGTCAAGAGATGCTGTTAATTCTATGCCCTTTCTTTGAAGTCATTCCACTCTGCAGAAAAGCCAAAATATTAAATGTGTCAGAAACTAAAAGCATGTGCACGATCGACTAGACTAACAATTAGGGCATTTATCTGTCAAGGGAAATTCAAAGGTTCCTGTTTATGGTCTCACACTTCTATTGTTCATCTGTAGAATTTTTCACAATTAGGGATAATAGGACAGGACTTCCTTAACCCAGGAGAAATTATAATAATTTCTAGCAAATTAACATTAGCAAATTGTTTATTAGATTAGATACATTGTTCAGTTAATGAACTTTGTTGGGAGCAGACCCAGAATGAAGACTGCTTAATGGGTGTAGGTAAGTTCTGCTGACCATCTTCATGAAAAATTCGTGGTGACGTCAGCCCTCAAGTTAAAATAGATCTATGCATAATTTTTAGGACCTAAAATGCCTAATGGGGAGCCACATCAATGAGGATAACTCTCATAATTCTAAACCTGTAGTGTGAACATTTCATAAGCAAAGCTGAGAGGCAGAAAAGCACTTATTAGGAAGATTCTGTGAATAAACAGTAACAATGGCTATAGTTAACTGTCTCACTCTTTCTTTTTTTTTTCTGTCAGGAGCTATTCTAATGATGCATTTTTTATACATTTTGCAAAGACACTTCACAGTACAACTGCTGCTCTATGTTTCAACATCACATTAATTGGCACCCCTTTTAAACTCTGTCCTTTATAGTGTCCTAGATGTCCTGCTATTTAAAATATCTTAGTAAGTCTATTTCACAAAATCGTAGAATCATTGAATGGTTTGGATTCAAGAGACCTTCAAAGATCATCTAGTCCAATTAATATGACACACACAGCAACATCTTTCAATGGATCAGATTGTTCAAAGGTCCCATCCACCCTGGCCTTGAAGACTTCCAGGGATGGGGCATCCAAGACTTCTCTGGGCAGCCTGTGCCAGTGTTTCACCACCCTCATTGTAAAAAACTTTTTTCTTGCATCCAACATAAACCTACGCTCCTTCAGTTTAAAACTGTTGCCCCTTGCCCGGTCACTACAGGCCCTTTTAAAAAGTCTCTCTTCATCTTCCTTATACTTGCCTTTAAGTATTGAAAACCATCCCTGGAGCTTTATCTTCAACTCAAACAACATAAACAACTCAAACTTTCTCAGCCTTCCTTCAGAGTAGAGGTATTGCAGCCCCCTAATAATTTTTCTGGCCTTCCTTTGGACTCACGTTAGCAGGTCCATGACTTTCTTGTGCTGAGGACCCCAGAACTGAATGCAGTACCCCAGGTGGGGTCTCACAAAAATAGAGGAAAAGAATATACCCCTCCCAAACTGCTAGCCACACTTCTTTATATGAAGCCCAAGATACAACTGGCTTTATGGCTACCAGCCAATAAAATTTGCTGTCTCAAATACAGCTTTTTTTGTCCACTAGTATTCCCAAGTCCTTCTCTGTAAAGCTGTCCCCAATCAATTCACCCCCAGCCTGTATCAGTTTCAGGGACTGCCAAAATTAGGTGTAGGTGCTTGCACTTTGTCTTGAACTTAATGAATTTCACATGGGCCCACTCCTCAAGTCTGTCAAGCTCCCTTGGTGTCCCATTCTTCAAATGTATCAGCTGCAGCACTCAGCTTGATGCCATCTGCAAACTTTCTGAGGGTGCACTCAATCCCACTCTCTGTCATTAATAAAAATACTGAACAGTACCAGTACCAACACAGATCCTTGAGGGATGTCACTTCTTACTGATCTCTGTTTGGACACTGAGCTGCTAATAGAGGTTTTGGGTGACTTAAGAGCCTGGGTATGGAGAGAGGGAAATCTAGGTCATCAAGATTAATGAACCTTACTCAGTACTGGGATGATGAAGTAAAGTCTATTGGTTAACCCAATTAAATGTTTTGATATTTTAACTGCAGAGAATGCAAAAGGATATTTGCCTGAAAATATATTTATAAATAGTAATATTATATATACATATAAGGTGTGTGATTGCAAGAGTGGAGAGAGACAGAGACAAAGTCACAGTGAAAGACTAACGCCTCACTTTTTTTTTGTATCATCCTTTCTGTTTATTGAAGATCAGGCCTGTGAAGAGAGGAAGTAAGTCTCACCACCCACATAGTGAAACAACTCTTCACTATGAGGGTGGTGAAGCGCTAGAACAGGTTGCCCAGACAAGTTCCCTTGAAGTGTTGAAGATCAGGTTAGAAGGGGCTTTGAGCAACCTGGTCTAGTGGAAGGTGTCCCTGGCCATGACAGGGAGGTTGGAACTAGATTATATTTAAGATCCCTTCCAACTCAAACCATTTTGTTATTCAATCTATGATCATTGTCTACTTCACTAAATTGTTTTGTGAGAAGGTGAGGGTAAGGAAAATTAGAGACCCTTTTACCTTACTCTGGCTGCCTGATTCAGGGAAAAGCATATCACTTCTGGGGAAAGAACTTGAGTATTTGAACGCAAGATGTAGTTGTACTCAAATATTTGCAGAAAGTTATTGTGAAACTGTGATGCAAACATAGATGTACATTCTGAAAGCACATGTGGGAATGTTTTGTGTCAGCTTCATCATGCAAATGCTTTTTTTTTTAAATCAAATGATTTTATATGGTTTTAGTATGCTTGAATGTATATCTGCATTTTGTGGTTTGCATCTTTATCTGCAACAGTTAAGATCTGATATAACAAGATCTTGAAGTTAGGACACAAAATCCATGTTTAGGCTCTTAAGAATGAGTCTTAGTTTTCAAGAAATGTTCATTACACACAAAGTAGTAAAAGATGCTGGCTCCTCACACCAAGTATGTAGGAATCTAAGTAGCATTTTCTGTAAAGTATTTGTAAACCATTTTATGTAAATTTTTTAAAATTGTCTCTTTTAGAACAAAATGAGTTGTATGCTTAAATCTGTCCCTCGTGCTTAGATTCCACTGTTTAAAACCACTGAGATAAGAAAATCAAAGCTAGGTAATGCCTATATAAGGATGCTCATGCACTGTGAAAAGGTTGTATTAACATGATCACATGATATATTTAGAGAGGAATGTCTTTAGTTTCCATCCTGTATATTCAACTATGTTTCCATCCCTTATTCTATGGTATCTTAATAAGAATTTTCTTCTGGATTTTCCTGCACCACCCATCACTACTGGATTTGAGAATAAGAATCTTTTTTAGTGTATTACCCTAACTTTTCCGTCAATAAAGATGTTCCATTTTGCCACTGGAAGACAAAACCAGGTACGATAAGTGTGAAAATGTTCTGCAAGATCAGGTTCCTAATTTGACAGTTCTAGTATCTGTTATTTGCAGAACACTTAGCACTGAATGGCACTTCTTATGTCCAAAACAGCTTCCCCTCATTGCTGTTTATAACTGACTGAGTAGCATGTCCATCAATTAGATATCAGGTCACCAAGTCGAGCATTCAGAAAATAAGAAATGCATAATAGTAGCCATCTGTGAAGAGACAGATTAACTGACTTGACATAGGAATTTTCCATAGAATCATTCATTTGCTTTGACTAATGAGACCTTTTCTCATTGCTAGCAATCACATTAGTCACTCAGTACAATTTCTAAATTCTGCAACAAGCAAGAATCTGCAATCAACAGCCTTCTATACCGTATAATGCTGACTTTTTATCACAGGAGATCTAGTCTTTGAGTCCAATGAAGGAAAATGAAAAAGAAATGGAAAAATTGTATGTGATCATGTCAAGGAAAACCATGTAAAGGAAACCTCAATTCTGTTATATTTTAACAGATTGTAATATCTTGACATTTTAAGAGGGTGATGGCTGAAAAATCTATACTTTGATATACCTTGTATGAATAAACAACACTTCTTAGTTTTCTTAAAAAACAAGATGGAAAAACACAGATGTAATCAAATTGATACCCATTTTTAGGCAGAGAACTTAGGAGATATGAATCACCTTTTACAGGTTTCTGTAGTCTCTCACTATCTGTTATTTAGGCTGATTAGAGAAGTTGGTTTCTAATTTAAGTGACTTTGTTAAATCCCTGAAGATTTAACCCTGTTTTTCAAAAACTGATACATATGTACAGTCTTCTGCTACAGAACTGATGAAACAAGATTCTGTGATTCTATGACATATCTAAGAATGTGACATCTAAATAATATGGTATGTTCAAGCACATACTTGTCTCCCACAGAGCCCCACAAATCTTATTTGCCAAAAGCTTTCACGCTCTTTTCCAAACAATGAGCACTGTCTGAAAGCTTGATCTCACCAGGCAAAAATACAGTGCACGGAAGGAAAAGAAAAGCAATCTGATATGAAATGTAAGGATAGGAGAGAGTAAAAGGAAAGTCAGATAATGAGGTCCTGGCAAACTATGGCAAATATCCCATGGGAAAAAAAAAAGAATCTTGCATTGCAAGCAGATAAATAATTAATTCCTCTGAGCCTACATGATCCCAGAGAGAAACAGTTCTCGCCACAGGTCTCATTGCATAGTCTCATCCCAGGCTATATTAAGACAAAGGTATCTGACTTTAAAAACAGATGGAGACAAATGTAAGCACGCATAAAATACTTCAGCTGGTAATACAGTCACTCTTTTCTTGCTTCCTTGTACAAAGTTACAAGTTCACAGCAGAACACATAAACATAGCTATGAGTTTTTCCCTTTTATTCTAAGAGAGTCTCTCCTTAAATTACTGGCCAGAGAAAAAGCCTGTTTTTATTTCAGAGATAAGATGGAGGAATTTCAGAACAAGGTTTATACCTGATTACGCTCAGGCTGCATAAGTCCTTGAGGAAGCCCAGGATTTCAGTCCTGGTGTTCAAAGAGTATTAAAGCAGCCTGTAGATCTGGGTGCCAACAATAGGGCGGTAGGGATCTCTGGTCTCCTGAAACCCAGTCCTTTGGGCTTGGGGGCTTGTGCAGCTCAATAGTGAATTTCAGGCTGGACTAACTAGTGAGGCCCTCATCTGAAATGGCAAAGGTAAGAACCAGTGACTGGGGAAGGGGGCCAGAATCCAGGCGTGGAGGTCTGACGGATCTCCATGAGTGAGCTCATGGTGAGTGAGCTCATATGTACGGGCCCCATGAATCTGTGAGTGTTGCAGTCTCAGAGAACACGGATACGTGCACGTGTCGATGGTGAACCTCAGCCAGAGAGAAGGAACAAGACTGGGCTTTCTGTGGTTTTGGGAGTGCTGTGGGGTTTTGTGCAGCATCAGTAAATGCACCTGTGCTGGTCTGTGTAGCTGGCTGTGTTAGTGTCCTCTGTGTACTGTGTGACTTCTGTGTATCTACCTCCTAGAGTTCATCTTCAGCATCAGACTGGACTTGCAAAGGGGAGTGGAACAGCACACATCAGACTGGCACGGGCAAGACCTCTGGGTCTGCAAGTACACCAGGTTCATTTCTCCTGGGCCAGGAAGAAGGAACCCACAGGTTCCTGAACAGCACTGCATTCAGCTACTTCTTAACAAAGAGAGCCAATAAAGGTGCCAGGGAATGAATGAGATGCTGGTCTATAGGCTAGTAAATCCCATAGCATAAGAAGGAAGGTTGTCTAGTGTCTGTTTTTTCCAGGAAATGTTTGTTGTGTGTCAAAAAAAGGCATACCGCAAGCAATGAGGCTTTTGAGGATGTTCCTGTCATCACATCAATTCTGATACCTATTGAGGAAGATTCTGGTTTTTGATGAAATGGATTTGCAAAGTTTCTGTGCTTGTTGATTGTGGACAGCCTGTAGAAGGATCCTGAGGTGGATTAATTGTGGAAGAAGCTGTGTGTTTTTCCCTTTCTTAAATGTTCACATGAAGATTTTGAAACAGAAGAAGGCTGACTGGAACAAAATAATCAGCATGCACAAGAATGAATTTATGCAATGAAATGCAGAAACATTTGCCATTAGAAACAACTATTTTGCTTCAGATTTTTCGTACCTGAGATAATTCTTAAAGGTGAGCCTATCGACTAAAATCCATAACTCTAATGAATATGAAAATCAGATACATAATAGATGTATTTTCTTACAGCCCATTACAATTTCCTGATGATACCTTCCCATGACAAATGTCCTGATAAATTTTTCTCTTTCAGTTTCACTGAGGCTTATGAACTCAATCAATGTATATAATAAATGTGTATAATCAAAACTGGAGTTTAATAAGAGTAACATTGCATGTTCCAAATTTAGCTTTTTGTGACACTTGATGGAAAGATACAGAGTTTAAAAGCTTGCCAGTTTTTCTAGGCATATTAGCTGGTCCAATAAAAGATGGCATCTAACACTATAGAACTCAACAGGATTTTAGAACATCCACCGGTTACAATCCTGTTAGTTATTCACATTTTCCTATGAATTTCCTCAAATTCAGGCATGCTTCTTAAACTTTGACCAATGGCCTTGTGAGAATCTTAATATTTATGTAAAAGACAGAGTTTAGCCTTCATCAAAATGTCCCCCAACACTTGGATTTTAAAAAGACACCTCACTATGAATCTGTGGAAGATGTCTTGAACTTTTAATTTGTGTTTGGCAGCTGTGCTGTAACAAAATTCACTGTCTGAGGGTTACATCACACTTGCTCAACTGCAGTCCTCAGGACTGAGACACCCCTTGTTTTAGTTCTCCCTTCAGTAAATCTCATAGCCTGCACATTCAAGTGTTGGCTTCAATTCATCCATTTTCCTCTTGATAAATGTGACAATTGTTTTACTTCTGGAGTAGAAAAATAATTATGTTTAGACATGGCAACTGTTGCCTGTGGGTTTTTTAGCATCTTTGTTCTCTGCCTTTGGAGTTTACAGGCCACATGTCTGATTGCATCTCTTCAGGACTGAGAAAAGAGCTGAGAATAGCTCTTGTGGAAAAGGTTCGTACAACTCCTGTGAGCTGCCTCTAGACGATCATCATTTATCTTTATGTATTTTTAGGCAGGCTTTTGCAGTTGAATAGGAGCCAGTCCTACTTAAATTCTGAGCTGACTGGAAGTGGTGTGGATGCGTTACTGCATGGCTGAGCCTTAGTAAACATACCCGTTGTTCATCAGGATTTAGCGCTACAGCAAGCACTATGGTAACTGCATAGTATAAGCATCCCTCTGCCTGGACTAAACAAGTATTTTGTAGAACAACCCAAGGACTCAGTTATTACGATTTGTATACAAAGTCAGTTCACATCTCTCCACTCACAAATTTATTTCTGTTGCTTATTTTTCATCTGCTGGTGGAAATTACATATTCCAGTATAGTCAGTGGCCTAAGGTTCATGTGCCTTGATTTCAGTGTCTTCCTATACCACAAATTTTTTACGTGGTCTTGGTCAAGTCACTACCTTTAGGTTCCTCTCGATAATGGAGAGAGTAATTTGAGTCTGCTTCTCAAGATAAGAAGACAATTTAGGGTTTGTGGAGGTTTCAGGTACTAATGTGAGGGAATTCTCATCACTTAACAGACTTTTATACACTTTTGTTAGTATCATTCTGAAGAATGTATATTTTAGGTTGTCAAAAGTAAGAGAAAGGAAGAGAGAACAAACTAATGTTAAACAAATCTATAGAGAGAATGAGTGATCATGATAGTAAACTGTATAAAGGTGCCTCAGCAGTGGACTCCATCCTCATATACAGGGATGAACAGGCACATGACCAAGCAGGACAATGTGATACAAATCTGTATCACAAATTTGTATTACAAATCTGTGTGATTCATTAGACAGTGGTGAAGTAGTGGGAGGACAGAGGCTGAAATTCTTTTGCTTCTTTCGGTCAGTACTGTATATGAAAGACTCTTCCTGACTGGAAGTAGCCTGGGGCAAAATACTCATTTAATAAAACTTTACCAATTCTGGTATCGCTAAACATCATTGTATTGCATACATAACTGTTTGTTTAGGTTTTTTTTTTGGGAGGTGGGGATGTTTTATTCAACCAGTTATTTTTTTTCCCGTAACGGTTGAGTGTATGTATATATGTATATAAAACTAAGTCTCTTAGTTTAAAAGCATTCTTAGTTAATCCATCCTCTATTATTTGTAAAGAAGAATTCTCATCTATAGAAATTACTTCTTAAGGCTAATGCTTTAATACAGTTCTTCCTACTCCTTGAAAGTGCATCTCATTATCAATCACAGTTTCCTGAGTTTTATTTCTTTTTGTTTCCACGAGAATGGTAGAATCCAGCTTTTCTTTTTTTTGTAGTCACATAGCAGAGTTAGATGCAGTATCCTGATAAATTGAATATAATTGGTGCAAATCTTCTGTCCTTTTAAGACTCTCAAAAGAGCAGTGTGCCTGTCAGACACAGTCTGTGATTTGTGAACTAGACTGATTTTATTTCTCATTAATGGATTTTGTTCAGTTGTTAATTTAAATTCTATAATTACTGTCTTCATTTTCTTTTCCAATGAAAAATAATACTAAAACTATTTTCCTAAGACAAGTTTTCTTTCCTTTGATTTGTGGCAAATAAAGTGATACTTTTTTTCACCTATTCCTTTAAACAATGCCTTTTGCCACTTCAGATCCATTTTCTTCCTTTTGTCTCTTCTTCTTTTACCGTATGTTTTATTCTCTATCTGTGCACTCCGGCTAAGACTTCTTCATCTTTGTTACTAGGTCATCCATCACAGCTGCCAGCTATTCCACCTTTATTTTGGCAGCCAGCCTCCACCACCCCCCCCCCTTCTATTATTAGATACTTTTGCCTTCTCAAGTGCCAGGCACTCTCCACATCTAATAGCTAACGTACTCAACAGAAGAAAACATTATTATGGCTTAGATTACTTTTGTGCAAAACAATATAAACATCATAATCCCCAGACATTGCTGTTTATTCCCATAGCTGAATTTCTACCATAGTATGTTATTAAAAAAAAAAAAAGGTAATAATTGCAGTATATTTTTGAGAAAATTAAAAATATAGAATAATAAGAACAGAGAAAACTGCATCTATGCAGGTGTAGCTATTTTTGGACAAATGATTGCTTGCATTCCCACAGACAGAATAGCTATTCCATTTGTCATCCACTCAAATCCTGTCATTAGATCAAACTCTTCAATACAACAATACAATTCAATGTGATACAATTAATACAACAAAAAAGATAAAAGGGAGATTTTTCTTTGGCAACCAGACACACAGATTTAAAGCTCGAAGTGTCATAATTTGAAAACATAGCACCACTCAGAAGCTGCTGTAACTCAAGAGTCTTCCTTGCTGCCAGTGACTAGCTGATGGTTATTATATTGCACCACAGGTTAAACCTGCGTTTTTACCCTCTCTTCCTCCCTTGAAAAAATCATCTAACATCAGGAGCAGTTCCATTTAGTTTACATCCTTTTGGCTGTCAGCCTTAAGAAACTGGCAACTCTTACCAAGCGTATCTTATCCAGCAAATAAAATATGTGCTTTATCATCTGTCAGCAGACCTCAGGACCTTTGCCCTTCTTCCATATGCAATAGGAGGGGAAAAAAAGAAAAAAAGTCCTTCAGAGTAATTCATGTTGGGTGCCCATAAGGTATAGGTTCTAGTTTTTCACTCAGGTGATCTAAGAAAATGGGTGTCAAAGATCTTTATTGCCATAATCTATATATTTTAAAAAAGTTGCCTCTAGCTTCCCATAACTTCTTATAACCAGTTTTAGTTCAAGTCTGACATTATTCAGCCTGCTGCTGCTTAAATTGAGATGAAAATTCCTTTGATACTTTAAGTTTTTACTTTTGTCCACTGGTGGAAGATTGGGGAAGATATAATTACATTGCCAACATTTAATGTTCTGCTTCTAATTTACCACCAACGTAGCTGCACCCATTTTTCATCAACTTTGTTAACGTTTTTTAAAGAGCAAACAAGAAAAGGAAAACTGCAAGTGTGTTGCTAATACTGCTTACTTTTTTTCATCAAAGCTAACCTGTTCTCTTGAAAATGTTACTTGTCATTGTACTTTTATGAAATTAGGGAGCCCAAGAAATATATTAACCTTTGAAACTCTGGGTAGCAAGATCTTTCTATCAGCATGGCTTGACACAGATTTCCTTATACAAAGAAGTAAGAAGTAATGCATATCCTCTTAAATATCTCTGCAGAAATCTTAAACATGAGGAAAGCTCAATATGGAAACAAACCTAAGAAAAAATTAACTTCCTGATGGTAAGATTAGAAAGACTATTACAAAACAGGCATCTAAGGGGCATGTGACATACCTGAATCAAATCTCTCTCAACTCTTAGCTAAGATTTCTCTGGGACATTTTCCTCAACCCAGGACAGCTCTGTGATAGCATATGCCTACAGTGTTGCCCTTAAAGATAGGCAGGACAAGTGTTTAGGCTCTCTTCTCCCACTCTGTCCCACTTTAACATTGTTGTGATGTCACTGTATGCAAATAAATCTTGAGAGCAATTCCTGGAGATCTCCACCAATTCTAGTTCTCTTCTAACCCCAGTAATACACAGTGGCCTCTTCACCATATTAGTTATTTGATTATCTCTGGTGCTTACAAGAATCCAAGTTAAAACACAGGTTCAAGTCCTTTCAGAATTGCACAAAGATTCAATATGTTAATATTGAAATATGTTCAATATTTCTATGCTCAGCTTTGCTTTGCTGTTTAAGCAATCTATTGAATTACCATATTACCTGATTTTTCCCTTCCTACGCTATGATTTGCATTGGGAAATTTTTCCTAGTCTCATGACAATTCACAAACTACATCCCAAAAAGTATCAGTAAGATAAAATAGCTGATATTGCAATTTAAATAAAATTGAAAATTGTTGATAACATTATAATATTACAATATGTTGCTGAGATTAAAGACCTTTTTATAATATAACAATAATATTGTTGATTGATTTAGAATTTAGCACATCCCTTTTGCTTCACAACTTTTCCAGCTTTACAGATTTAGCCTGACAGAGAAAGCTTTATGAGCAAAGAGATTCTGAGTCTGTCACTTCCGAAAGTAGTTTTGGTTTGCAAATTTAGCCTGGTAAGACCTAAAAGATGGCCTTATATAACTTTTATCCTGTTATATTAGCTTTTGGATTGGAAACAAGTTGGCTATATCTTTACAGTAAAACTGTCTTTGCACTGTCATTATAGCTATTAGAATATATTCCAATGACCTTTCATTAATATTAATCTTGCAAAGGAAAAGTTGAATTTTATGAACAGCAATGGAACACAGTTGCAAGGCACTCCAGAGGACTGGTAAAAATTAAACAGGCATGAAGCATTCCTCAAGATTCCATGTATTCCTTGTATATACCAACTATATTAGGTTTCCCAGGTCCAATAAAGAGAAATCAACGATTCATGAAACTTGTAAGCTGGTACTCAGAACAACCAGCAACATTTCTCTCACTTTTCTCTGTCAAGAGAAAAAAATGCTGGTTCAGGCACCTTTATACTGAGTCTATGCAGAACACTGATGCATGGGCTGAAGAAGTTCTGATAAGATGAAAATGCTTAGGAAATTCAGATCTTTGTCATGCTCACAGCATACGTAAGTATGTGGCTATATATGTGTGTGTGCCTGTGTGTATATCATATGCATAAATGAAGGTTCATGCCCCTCCTTTGTGGCATTCTGCTTTGGGCTCTGTAACAGAAGATTTTTTAGGGTGCTCTTTGAGAAGTCAATAAATGGTTTTGGGTTTAGTTTGATTCAGTATGCAAACAGACAACATGATTTAAACTCTGGCAGTTCATTAACTTTCTGTAAAGACTCATGTAAAAAAGTTTTCTTCCTCTCAGCCTCTCTTAACATGTTTGGCATGACAAAATAATGTATAACTTTATTATTTAGGTTTTACTAGAGCAGTGTAAATCTCCTTGTTAGAAAATGCATCAAGCTGCTTGATTGTCTCATTCAAGAATTCTTTAAGCAACAACTTTATGTTAAACTAGGAGCATAAGGGTATAAATAACTTATGCAGCTCTGTGGCACAGATAAATTAACATTGCCACTGCCCTTGATAATTTTCTGAGACCTCTCTCTGTGCCATTTTTATGGAAATCTAAATTGCTCATATAGTCTTATTTTTACTGTATGTTTTTAAAGTAAATTACAGTCTCTGTGAAAGCAGCCAGATTGGAACATATGGACGTCCCTTTTTTTTTTTTCTTTTATAAAATCTTATAAGTTATAAATGGAAATAAAATTCTTGAATCTGACCTACTGCCATGATTTGCTCAGATGATGAGTTGAAGGAAGATAGCAAATTGTTCTTCAGTCCCATTATGTGTTCCTTTTGTTCTGAGAAAGCCAACCAAGTTGTCAACAAATGCAAACTGTTAAAGTATTTTCTTTCATGGTTAATTCATTTTCTGATGTGGAAATTTGGGCCACTAGAAACCAAGCTGAGATCACTGCATTTCAACTTGAAGCATGAAACGGCCTGCTGAAAGTAATTTCTTATTTAATAGTTTGAATTTAATATTGGAAAGCTGATGTTTATTTTTAGAAATCTGACCACTACCCCTGAAGCAGTCATGAAATCTCTGATACATTTCCAGATATAAGATTGCTAAGAAGTAGTCTAATCCTATGTGACACAGCCTTTGAATGCTAATGCCATGTCTCCAACCACCATTTAGAATACAGTTACATTGATGAAGTGTCACAACTTCTTAAAAGAGGCAGCTGGTGAAGTGACTTTTTTTTTCTCAACTTTTAAGATCTATCCTTGTCCTTCACTGAAAAAAAAAAAATAGATAAGAATTAATTAAGCATGATTAAGTACTATCTCACTTCAAGGTAATCTTTGCCAGTTGCTTATCCATTCTCCAGGTGTGAGGCAGAAAGCAGATGTTTGTCTTGGATCAGACTGACAAAGCCTGCAGGGATTATTTTTTTGAAGTCTGCCTTTTTTTAAGTGATACATTTTCTAGAATCATCTGAGGACCTGGCTGTGAAGCAGATGGTGTTCAGACTCTCTTATTCTCTTTTTCGAGGCACGTTTTCCCTTTGCCTTCTGCTCTTTTGTGGTAGGACTTTTGTTTACTACAGGAGGGGAGGAGCTCCCTGGCTCAAGGTGTGCGAAGCGGTCACCCTACCAACCTGTGGTCAGGGATCACAGAAGACTGCAGTAACTGGCTTAGGATGGCACCCCCCAGTCCTGTATTGCTAATTAAATAAAAAATCAAGAACTCTCTTCTGAGCTTTGTGAAGATTTTAAAACTTTGTGTAGGTACTTTGAAGGATACAGGCTTTTCAGGAGCCACAGGCTCAGGAGACAGGAGAGGGTGTCACCCTCTGTATTGAAATATAGGTAGCATATGATTGGCTAGAAATTATTTGCATTTACCTCCTGAAATGATTTATAATTTAAGGTTGCTATGATTAACTTTTTTCAATAGCAATGTGTTTATTGGTATTTTCTTTTTTAACACCCAGACTAAGTGTACTTCCTAGAGCAAAACGACTTACCAATATGAATTATTTTCTTGTACGCTGTATTAGCTATAAGATGACATGCAAGCCAACTTAAAGTACAGGCAATTACATATACAACAGAAATACTGAAGACTGTAATACAAGAAATGCCTTTTATTACTCACTGCAAGCAAGTAGCACTTATCTGTTGTGCTCCTGTGGTCCTTAAGGCTAGTTGTAAGACACTTGCTAAACTGTTTTGACAGTGTCTGTGGAAAATCTCATCTTAATCACCAGTTTTTGTCTGTGGATGTGAAGACATACCAGGACTTTTGCACAGCAACTTGCAGACTTAATTATTTATTTTCTGTCCCATTTCATCTGTCTGTGTGCCAAGTTCCCTTTCCAAGGTCAGAACTGCAGCTCTTAGAGCTGCAGCACTACCTTGTTCATGGGTTCACCAAGTCAAGTCTCTCCATGCCATGTGCAAGCAGTGGGATTTGGGCAGATAATTTCAGTGCTATAAGCAGCTATGGCTGTCCAGAAATCTTTTTAAACACTCCAGCTATAGCTCTTAAAAACCCCCCTTGAATATCTGCCTGAAGAGCATATGGTGTTACTGTGTTAAGACTATCTAAGCAAAAAGTGAAAAATCTATCATCAATAACTTACTCCCCCTTTCCCTTAAGTATCCACATTGAGTGACTGTGGTTTTTAGGCCTTTTGCTTGTTTGTTTTAAGAATGAAAAATGTAGGTTTTTAAAGATAATAAGCATTTTGAAAGCATTAGAGTCTACAATAACCTTAAAGAGCATACTCCCAACTACTGTAAAATGTCTCAAGTTCCCCTTCCTGCCTGAGCCTTTTACATCAGCTGGGAGAGAAGTGAAGGACAGAAAGAGTGAAAGTGCTATTGAAAATATTTAAACTTCAATGAAAAATGACATTAGATTATATTCATGAGATGAGCATGCTCTTGTGTGAGCAACAGCATAAAGAAATTGCAAGTGCTAGAAATCTCCAGGGTTGCAAAATACACTTTCTTATATGGCCATTGTGTAATGGCATGTTTTCACAGATGGGTCTTTTAGACAGCAGCACACCTGAGGAAACAATGAAGAAAAGAAAAAAACCCACAAAAATAAAACAGACAAGTGGTATTCTAAATAAGTTTATTTTCAAGGCCTAACTCTTAGTTGGTTTAAAATAAAAAGAAATAAAAACTCTGTCATAAACTTAATATTATTACAGGATCATAGTTCAATCCAAGTTACAGACGAGCTGTTGAACCCTATTATCTTTAAATTCTTCTCTCATGCTCACTTGTGCAACTACATCAAATAAAACAGGGTTATGTGGTCTTATTTTCTATTACAGAGTCTAAACATATGAGTAGAAAATAAAATATCTCAGTGCATTTGGGGACAAATCTCAGTGCATTTGAGGACAAATATAATCTGTAGAGTCTTTACTGTCTGCTGGTTCTTAATGTAGTATTTACAGGCTGAAATCTTGATATTTCTTTCTGCTTAACTACACTCACTTAAATTTATTTCATTTATCCACAAAATCTTTTCCAGATTACATGGTAAACTCCAAAACCAAAAAGTCTGAAGGTTAAAGCTATACTAAACATTGGAAGAAAAAAAAAAAGGTGTTCTTTTGTATTTTAAGGGAAAAAGAATTCTGACCACAATAGGCTAAAGCTATAAAGTCTCAGGTGTGTTAATGCATTCAGGTGATGAAGATACAGTTAGCAGCGATGTCTCAGTACAAAAGATCATTTTAATGGTAGATATGATTGCAGTGTTGGAGATTTTCTACATTTGTGTTCATCTTTAAACAGTTCTACTCTAAAAGTTAGTAAAGATAAATTTAGCATCTACCTTATCTGTTGATCTTTATGTATTATTTTTTTGTCTAATAAAAAGTTTTAAAATCACCAGTATTCCAGTGGTTGAAGGTTACTTATGTTAAAGTATTTTTACCGCCATCTCTGAATTTAGTAGTTTACAACATGTTGTTCATTATCACTTCACAACTGCAAAACTGCATAAGACATGCTTTTTATTGCTTGTTCTATTGACAAAAATGTACTGCAGATGCTTTATATTTTAATGGTGTTTTAATGATGGTTGTAGTACTTAGCATGCAATGAATTTATGTTCAACGCAGATTACCTTAGCAGTATAATTAATAAGCACACAAATATACTTGAAGAGTCTTTCAAAATCCTGTAGGAACAGTCACTTACAAATTGCAGCATGCTAAACCAGAACATTCTTGTTTCTGCTTGTCATGCATGGAACGGTGTTTTCATAATAAACTTCAACTAAATTTCTATTCCAGTTTGGTTTCTCCCTTTTATATTTATCAAAATTCCTCAGCATGCTCTTCACCATAGAGTCAGTTTTAAATATTACAAAAGCATACCCCTGCCTTCTCCATGACACTTTTTACAAAACTAGCATATAAGACTCCTACAAAGTCCAGTGTATCACAGCCCAGTTTCCTCTGGAGGTTATCCACAGACAGCAGCTTTGGTCTCACGTTGAGAGACTTGATGACCACCAGATGTCCTGCATCACTCTCTGAGCCTTTGAAATACCAGAACACTACTGTGTAAGTGCCCTTATGAAAGTGAGAAAGAATTCAATTAAAATTCCTACAGATTTTTTTCATTTGGATTTTGGACTTTCTGATGGCTTGGCCATCTGTAAGATCTCTCTATGTGAACTCACTGAGCTGTTCAACAACATGAGAGTTTCCACAGTAACATCTCCCTCAGAGCAAGCAGAGGAGATGCATTTTCTCAGCATGGCTGCCTATTTCACTAGATGTTTCTCAGTGTAATTCCCAATGTGAAGCTTCTGTTGAGTTTGTTTGGATACTGTCAAGTTCAACAGTTGGCATACTCAAGAATGCATCAACTTCCCCCCTCTTCCCCTGAAACGCCGGCTTCTCCTCATCACATAAACGTCACTTTTTTTGGAAGCCTGAATAAAAAAGAAAGGGAAAATAAGAGAAGCTACTCAAAAATATCTTTAATAAATTTGTTTTAAGAGAGATAACAGTGCTGTCTAAATTGTTTTTTATTGCCAACAGCAACTCGTACCTAGGTATGGGAACTTGAATATTTAAAATTACTAAGGATTGCCTTATTAACTGGCAAGCAGGTGGCAATGGAATAGAATAGTTTATGTTTTGTTATAGCTTTAATCAATGATTAATTTGAATGAATTGAGGGCAGTAGGCAAGACCCATTTATTTTCTTCAGCATTTGATTAACTGGCTTTGCTTGGTTCTCATTTTGTGTTTTAATTTTCCATAATCAGAGCACTTATCTGTCAGGATGACAGGTAACTATAGAAATTAGAAAACTAAATAAATAAACCAGTCACTTAGGCTTATTTGCACATCCCTGGGATATCTAGTCTCACGAAGCACTGCCTAATCCAGGACAAAGAACCTGGAAAGGTGAAGCGCCCCAGAACAGGCACAGTGTACATTGTTTCTCAGAGCTAGTGTTTCATGCTACTTGAGAAATATGCTGTATTCTTACCCAAAGTTTGAGGCTTTTCTTTAAAAGAACAAGTGGCCAAGTAACTTAAATATTGAATGAAAATGAAAAACAGGATTCTTACATACCACAGGAGACTTTTGACCTGTACTATTTCTTCATTTTCACCAAAATAGGGTTTTCCAACCTCACCAAGTCAGGAGCTTTTTATTTTAAAGGAAGGGAAAGGAGGACTTTTATTTCTCAAAAGCCTTCATTCTAGTGGAAGGAGAAGAATTACTCTCCTTTCAATATAGCTTCTGAAATAAAAATCTAAACATTGGCTAGGGACTTTGAAGACTGAAATATCTATGTCAGCTACTCCTTAGAGTTTATTGAATTTGAATAGTCTCAGTGAAATATTTTCAATTTGATGAATGATAAGAACGTTTGTTTAGAATTGGTTTTGGTATATTCTACTAGGACTGACATTGTCCTTATCAGATGGATGTTCTTTTTATTCTGAGTTTTTGAAGGACATGAAAAAAATAGTACTAAGAACACTAGGTATAAATTACTATAATTGTTGACTAAGCAGACTGTATTAAAGAAAGATATATTTTTTTCATCCATGTACTCTTACTGGTATTTGTGTTCATATTGTGCTAACATTTATGGAGGTTGGGACTCCATTGTGTTGCATAGCACAAACATACATATTTAGAAACATCATTTTGTAAGATGAAAAGAAGCAATTTATAGTAGTATTAATAGAGCATTACAGGAAATTGCTTCTTTCACTTCTGAGATGACCGTCTTAACAAAAGTGTATCAGAAAGAACAGATACAAACATGTATACAACCTTTCTGGAACTTGACCAAGCTAAAGTATAAATTACCATATCCCTACATACTGAACTTATCTGTTACCCTTCTGCTTCCGTAGCATGGGACCTGCTGTTGGAATGCAATTCATCCTGATCCTTTCTATCTATCGTCTTTGCTCAGATTTCCCTGTAAGGCCACTCACTGCATTTTAGTAATGCCACCTATGGCAGAACTGCAATCTGCAAAATAGTCAGGTGAATCACACAGCAAAATCATCCTAGGCTATATGTTGGTCTGTTAAGGTTTTACAAGAAATCTTGTGAACTGTTTCTGTATGTAACAGATAACTATTTCTAGATATCTGTGTTATGATTCTGAGGGGAAGAGGATGTGGATTTTTTCTGAAATTTTTAGCACTGTCTGTGTTTCTAGTGAAGCAGCTTGCAAGGGGAACATGGAAGATCTTCTCAGACAGCCCTATGTACAGTCTGACAGGGCAGAATTAAAGCCCTTTAAAACTGATTTGAAACTGCTGCTGGAACATCCAAAACTGAAGACACCACTTTCAGTAGAGGGATGATAAGAAAGTGTTGACTGAAGCTTTGACTGCCTTTGATATACAGGCTCAAACTCAAGTTTTATTTTGGACAGAAGGATGGCTCCAGCAATCTTCACTGATAGAAGCATGTGCTGTGTATGAGTCTTTCCTCTGACCCATCAGCAATACTCTCCTCTGGGTCCCCTCCTGTGCAGCTGGCTCCTTTGCTTCATACTTGGTCCAGGTTCAGAGATAGATGTGCAGTGCATGTGATCAGTAGATTGGCCTTCAGCACACAGCAGCTACTGCATTCACCTCCAAGAGAGTGTCGTAGAACAGATGTAGCCTTGCAGTCTGTGCAGGGTATACAAGGGAATTATTAATTTTTTAATGAACCACACTGGTCAAATATTGTATTAATAATGGATTTTAAAGCTAGCCAATGAGGCAGAGGACTGAGTTAATAAAAATCACTGAATGCCTCTTACTAAGGATTCTGAATGCCTTGTGATAAATTGAGCAAGAGGTAAACAGAACTTTACATCTGTACTGGAAGGATACTTCTTCATTTTGTCTTTAGGTTTCCATGTAGTGTTTATTTGTATGAGTTTTATACAGCAGGATGGTTATATTTATTCAGTTTATTTTCTTATTTTTTTCTCTTTGAAGCAGGTTGAGTTGAATATTACTTCAAAGTTAATTTCAGGTGAAAAGTAATTAGTAAGAAAAATTCTTCACATGCTGAGGAAAGATAAAGACAGTAGGTCAAAGACAAATGCAACAGTAAATTCACACATAATGTATCAATACTGTAGTTTTCAGGTGAAGGTGAAGCCTGCAGAACACAAAATTGGTTTATATAGTACAATGTCAAGGTGTAGGTGAACCACAGATAAAACCCCATTAATATAAATATATGACAGAGAGGATGCATTTACTCCTAGGTTTTTAATGATAGGGTTTCTGCACTTGGACAAGGAGCAAATGACAGTCAAAAGTAGATGTAGTAAACAGATTTATACAAAATAGATTTAGTTAGAAGCATTCTTTCACCAGTAGAACAAATTATTCTAGTAGCAAGAGCTCACTCACATTTATTATGCGCAAAATGTTATACCATCAAGATGCTCTGCACCAAGCATTCATCTACATTTTCTTGTTAATAAAAATTCTTCTCTAAAGGTATAGTATTACAGATTGGAAGAAATATCAGTCAGTAGCGATGGTTTACAAATCAAACCTTGTAGAGTAAAAGCAGTTGAGCAGCATGTGTCTCACTCCATGACATGTAAAATCACTCATATGTAACAGTTGAGTTGCAAACATTTTAGTTTGGCAAAGGCGATGAAAAAACTGCAGTAACAAATACCACACAAGCTTACTGCATTATAGCAATACTCAGCACCCTCATGTTTAACTCCATGGCAGTGAAGAAGTGAGATGACATAATTAAAGCACAAATAGCTGACAAAAGTCCTGGATAATGCACAACTGGGAAAACTTCAGAATTAGTTTAATTGGATTATGTAGTTCTTTTCTATTTCAAATTTCTACAGGTTTAGGATATGAAGTAAAGTTACAGATCTTTTAATAAAGCATTTCAAACATGCATAGCTGTATTTTCCGCTACGCAAAACAAGTGTTAAATACTGGCGCATTTTAGTTCAGCTCACTAATCCAGGAACAATTTAATATTAGAAAAGATTCCACTGCCTATCAGTGAAAGGGAAATCCTGTCAAGTTTTCCCAGTATTAAGAGAATAAATGGATTTCTAGTTCTTCATTCTTTTTACTCTTCTGCAATTCCATAAATACTAATAAATACTTTCTGGTATGTCTCCAGGAAGTTGTAAGAGAAAGCTCTTCAAATAATAACTGGAACTGACTTTACAAAGGTGAAGCAATAAAACATATTTGGGATGGTAATGTTTGCTTATTACTGTTTTCAATTCATAATGTAGCAGCAGTTGGTTTTGCTACAGTTCTCTTTTGATGAAGATATAGGTGCATAACATTTAGTGGCCTCCTACAAGCTGATAGTTTAAAAGAATATCATTCTGCTACATAAAAGGACTTCTAGAAATTAGAGTATGATGATTCCTTTTGTTCCAGTCTTTTCTGGGCTTTCCTAGTTATGCAATCACTACCTAAGGAGGACTGTATATGTGAGGAATTGTGTCTTCCTATTTCTGCTTATAATTTCGGTTAACATTTGAGACCCTCTGCTTTGAACCTTTATCGCATTGGACTGAGAGAACGGCAAATACGTATATCTACCCATTAGAATTTGATTCATTACTTAATCCAATGGATTTTCGGCAAAGGATTCAACATGTCATTTAGGACATTGATATTTAAGTATTTACCACACAGAGTGTGAGTCAGTTACCTAAGCCTAGATGCCATGTACTTTTTTTAAGATCATATTGGGTATCCCACATGGCCTGTAGGTACCAAACCAGAAAGAAGTCTCCTATAGGTCTTGTGCGGTATCTGTCATACTGTGCAGGCTTCTTGGTTGGCATTAGATCCCTATGTTCCATTCTAGATCCCCGTATGTGAGCTAGAAGTGCCCATCATGCCCAACAGACATCTTGTAAATACAGTCATTGGATTACAGAAAGTTATTTAACTCATCTTTCTGTAAATACTTGCTTTTCAACTGTGTGGCTCTCTTGAGTCCACTGGATTCAGTTGAGCACAGATGAAACCAGAAAGTAGAACTGTTTTGCTTTATGTTATACTAAGGCTGCTGATTTGCAATCCGTGTTTGTCTTCATATTTTTAAATGGGAAATTTTCATCAAATGCACCTGACCTCTTGACTTGACATTGCTTTTAATGTCTGTTTGCTGCAAACTATTAAGCAGAATTCTTAATCTTGCTGGCTTGCTTTTCCAGCTCTGATATAAATCCATTGAAATTGGATACTGTTTTCTTTTGTATGTCTCTTGGAAATACCCTATCCCTACTTAATTAGCCCAAATATCTGGATTTGCATATTTTTATCAGCTTTGTATTCTTTGCATTTTTTTTTAATTTTATTAAATTGATGCTGGCTCTTCTATCCTGCGATCTGAATTTGTCATTCTGGGACATCGATTTATAGTTTTAAAATGTATGTTAGTAAACTATGTGGTTCAACATCTTAAAGAAGTTTCTGGTTTAATTTGAAAGGTTTATCCTTTACTTCATGGCAGGTTTAATTAAAGTTCTTTCCTTTGGTCTGATCATTATAAAGTTAGCAATTCTAGGGTATTGCTTGAGTTCCTGTGCCATGTTTCAGGGTCTACTTTTACAGAATGTTGGGTTTAGGTTTTACAGCCAGTTGTCATTTATGATTTTAGAGCTGAAAACTGCTATTAATTCTAGTTTCTCTGTGTCATTCTCAGCTTTCTTAGAACAGGTTTGTGCAGCTAGAGCATTTGTTTATGTTTCAGGTGGTTTTTTTCTGACCTTGAAGAGTCAATAAACACTGTTTTCTAGTTAAAGTGTGGAAACATTTCTTCAGGCTTCTCTTTCAATATTTTGCTTTTTTATTCCTGCTTTAAGAAATTATACTTTTGACCATATGTTGCTACTTAATTGCTTTTTTTGCTTTTATATTTGCTTTCTTTTTGCTTGTTAGCCGTAGTGATTTAAGATGATGTATAAGGATTTGTAAAGAAAAACAGCTGTTCAGTCCCCCACATTCTTCATGCTCTTCTCAATATATGCAAGCATATCAGGTGTAATGACAATTAAAGTTTGTTTGAAATGGGTGCACCTGCTATTGGGGTTTACTCAAAACACCCAACATAATGGAACCAAATTTATTTCCATGCTGAAGAGCCCACTTGTCCTGGGTTCAGCAGTAGCAGTAATTTTTCTCTTTCTTAGTAGCTGCTGCAGTGCTGTGTTTTTGACTTTCAGCCCTGGAACAGCACTGATAACACCGATGTTTTCAGTTGTGACTTAGTTATGTTTAGTCTGACCAAGGACTTTCTGAACCTCATGCTCTGCCAGGGAGGAGGGGAAGCCGGGAGGAAGCAGAGACAAGATACCTGACCCAAAACTAGCCAGAGAAGTATTCCACACCACAGCACGTCATGCCCAGGATGTAAACTGACGGCAGTTACCTGGAAGGGTGAGTTCACTGCCGGGGGTCGGGCTGGGGTGTTGGTCGATGGGGTGGTGAGTGGTTGTATTCTCTTCCCTTGTTATTTCCTTTATCATTATTATTATTGGTGGTATCAGTAGTGATTTGTGTTATATCTTAGTTACTAAACTGTTCTTATCTTAACCCGTGGGAGTTATATTCTTTCGATTCTCCTCTCCATCCCTCCAGGAGTGGGGGCGGGGGAGGAAGGAAAGAAGG
>JANHGB010023746.1:0-40225 GCA_026283785.1 Coracopsis vasa
ATGATTTTTCAAGACAAATTTACCCCAAACTATTTAGACTAACGATAACACAGCAGCATTCAAGGCCAGAAGTCTTCTCAGCTCCGTGAACTTGGAGAGAACTTAAAAATACAGTAAGAATTGTCAAATCTGACTGATGAAACTGACTTAGGATAAGTTCTCTAGTTATCTAGAAGCTATTTTAAATATTTACCTGTAACTTAAAAAATCAAAATAGCAAAAGCAGACATGTACATATTTCAGTCTACTACTGTGATAAACACCTATCTGGTTACACAGCCAATCATCAGGTTACCTAAAGATTTCTGAAGTCTTTGGAATGCTGCGGAAAAAGCTACTGACAATACTGCATCGAATGACACACGATTTATTTTTCAGTACGTCAGTGACATGATCTCATGGATACTTGTTGGCCATGGTAGAAGTTGCTTCTTGCTCCTCCACAGCCAGGAGAGCCCATTGCCAGGGGAAGAGCTAGGTCTGCTGCACACAGACAGGGTTATGATGGGCTTCACACATTGATATTAATGATTTAAGTTCTGTGGAAAACTTTGCAGACTTCTGTTGAGACAACTCAATAGATACACCCAGTTATGTGGTTCTGGCAGTTTTACTTGAATCTAGGAAACAAGTTATAAGACCAGAAAAGGAGGAAATGTGCATCCTTGGATGACCCTCAGGCTACTGTGGCAGAAATAGACAAAAAGGCTGTATGAAAAACAAATGAAGACCTGAGTTTGGTTGGTTTGGCTGTAGAATAGAAGGAGGAAGAATGAAAATGGAAATGAAAATTTAAAGCTAATCATAATGCAGTAGAGGAGCACACTGAGAAAGCAACAGTAAGTCATGACGGAGAAAAGTGAAAAAGCAGTGCTACAGGATTCTGGAAAACGTGAGATCTTGAACAGTGAAGAAAGTGGCATTTGTTAATTAGGTTAAATAATGCTCTACACAGATCCTATTAACAGCAGCTCTAATCAAGAATTGCATTTAACTCATTTCAGAATGACATAATCGGGCTATAAGTCTGAGTTTTCACTCTGCATACATCATGGTATCAGTAGGTACTGAAACCACAGTCTATCAGAAATCACTGTACTTACAGCTGCTTAAGAAAAAAAAGAAGAAAAAAATCAAAGGGAGAGTGATGTAAATCAGTATTTAAAATTAGTACCTTTCATTGGTATCTGTATGCTTTTTAGCTGTGTTCCTTAGTGCTTTAAAGTTCTCTTGAGTTTCTTTTTTCTCCTGTTGCCATTTTTTCACTCTCATTTCTAAGTCACGATGAAACCAATCCAGTTCAGTCTTTGATAACTAAAAGCAGAAAATAAGAAAACGTTATTTCTGAAAACACTATTTTATTCAAAAGCAAGTTAGAGCAGATTGCTGGCACTTATGATCAACAGCTAAGCCATTGAAATGTACAGTAACATGACTTTTACTAGTGGTTAATTTACTGTTACTTCAGCTGTTCAGTGTGGGCAACATACTCATAAACCGCTTCCCCCCCAACTATCTGCACTCTTTGTTAATATGGCTTGCAACCCCGTTTTGCAGCCAGCCAATAGAAGAAATCCAGTTCCACAGTGTCACATACAAATACATACTGAAATCCAGATCAAAATCCAGCTCAAAATCAGAACTGATACTGTTGTATCAGCACTAACAACCAGGAAGTTACTATTCATAACAGAGCGAGGCAGCAGTGGATTTTATGGCTGTTATAACTGCTCAAGAAACTCCAAACAAGCAATGTAGCATCCATGAGTCACTGAGAAATATAAAAACCCCCATATTTTACAAAAGTGCTTTCAACGCCCATGGACGAGTTCACCCACCCCACACAATGCCATGCTTTCAGCTCAAACCCTTCTGAGCTCATGGTTTTACTGAATGTTGGTAAAGAAGAAACAGATGTGAGACTCCATAAGCCCTTATATGAAGGTTTGCCAGGCTACTTTTAGGCAATGGTAAAGCTAGGGCTCAGGAGCTCCCAAGCTGCAGTACAGGAGTTTACTTCAACATGCCACTGGAAGGAAAAATATACATAAAACTGAGGCTGAGTGACAGGCTCCATCTTACTAAAGATGAAAGAGAAGGCATGGGGAGACATGGCTTTGGTGTCACCTGATTTTTGTTTCTTAAATGGAAAAATCCCTTTTCGTGTAGACAAACGGGCAGCCTGTAGCATCTACAGCTTTAACTACAAAATTAATCCTGTCAAAGTGATAATAGGCTGACAGTGTTACTTGGGGATGACTCCTCTTGCTCCCAAACATTTCCAAGGAAACAAAGCCTGTCAGCAAACCCAACATATCAAGACAAAAGAAAGAGTCAGCAATGTAGAGGTTTTTTGTTCTCAGGCTGAACCAAAAAACCTGATACCTATCCACTAGATGGAAGCAAAAAATATCCTACATGTTTGACTGTGTTCAAAGGACGATGACACACAAAGACTGTGAGGTTTGCCGAGTTAGACTTCACAGCAATGAGGACTGCCTAATTGCAAGTTTCAAACACACTGTTGATCAGTTATAACCAATTTTGTGAACCAGTGCAGTATGTCCTATTGTTGCATGCATAAAAACATTACCTCAGTCTCTTGAACATTTCTCTTTATGAGCTCTTTTAAAGCACTGGTTTCTTCTGAGCTTCGACTTTGTAACTGTTCATATTTTTCCTGTGCTTCTTTAAGTTGTTCTTTTAATACTTGATGCTCCTTTTCCATACGTAGGATATCTCCCTGAAAATAAATCAGTTATAAAAACAATCTAGCATTTGTTTCCACAGGGCAGCAAACATTTGTGATGTCTAAAAGGAGCAGCCTGCTGTCAGGTGAGATTCAAAGGCTTCAGTCTGGTTGGGGTGGGTTTTTTGGAGGGGTTTGTTGCGGGAAGTAAGAGGGGGTTGTGTTTAACAGAAGGTTTTGTAAGTTTCAATCCAGCTCAGGAAATGAACATTCATGCCTGACCATGAGTGGAATATGACTAGTTCAAAGGCCACATTTTCTCACTTCTGTCTCCTGGTACAGACATAAGACTGCCAGTAACATCAGTCTGAGCTGCTTATATGCCCAAATGGAATATTTATATCAAACCTCCAGATTTTTGGAGAGGAAATACTAGATTTCCCTAAAACATACTCCAACAGCTGAATAGCTACACAACAAAGCTCCAAAACCTTGTTGTGAGCCTATGTGAAGTTTTCAAGGACATCACAGAATGCAGCCCAACACGAATCACGGGGCAGAACCCAACACCACACAACACCAAAGAAACTAAAATAAAATATTTGCTAAAACATATCATTTTCAGAGAACTTTTTTTTTTTTTTTCAATTAAATTTCTGGGCATTCCTTTTAACATTCTTCATTGAGAAATATGAACAAATATGTAGGTAACTTACTTGTTGCATTTCAAATGGATGAAAAGGCAAAGTATTAGTTTCCCTATCAGCTACTTCATGACTTACCTAGAATACAAAGAATCATTAGTTGATTAAAAAGCTTTCCAGTTTATATATGCAACTAGGAGGTCAGCTCTGTTTTGGAGCTTTGGTACCTAACCTACAAGTCTACAAATCCAACTCCATCCCAAAGTAGATCTATCTACAAAGTAAAGAAAAAAATCACACAAGTGTTTCTGAAATGGACTTCTGTCTATAATGAAAGCACTTTTTTTGGTCATGATCTTTCCGTAGGTTAATTGACCATGAAGTACTTATAATGAGTACAGTTCTCTGAGTCTTCAAACACAGCTGTGCTCTAAATGTCTGAAAACTTAAGATTTGCAAAATCAGTGCAAAATCAGCTCACTGACAAGCTGTGTTTTGTGGCTCCTCCTAAACTCAAGATGGACTACCTAAATGCCTCTACTTAGAAGGGACTACACTCAAGGACCTTCCAAGTCCCTGCTTGTTTTCCTATAATACCATCCATCAAGAACTTATTGAAAGAACAGAGTTTAAAATCTAATCATGTGTCACGTTAAAGAGCCAGTTTATGATGTTACTGTTCTAACAGGCTATCAGAGTCTATTTTGTCAGAGTAATAAAATCACAGTCGGGTAATGTTAAATGAAGAATGGTGGTAGAGCAAGGCAAATGGAAACGTATCTGTCGCTTAGTGACATTTTGATCTCTTCTAACCAGAATTCACTAAATTAAAAACTGTTGCCTTTTCTGATATCTCTTTGGGGTGTGTGTGTGTGTGTGTGTGTGCGCGCGCGCGCGTTCAAGAACCAAACAGAAATCCCATTTCAAAAGCCCAGTCAGCCAAGTGACGAAATCCATCTGCCAAGACTGATGGCAAACTAGCTTTCAGCAAGTGATCAGGAAAAGATCTGGAGTGACGAAAAGTTTTGGATACAAAATAAGTTTGCAAAAGAAGAAAAAAAAAAAAAAGAAAGTTAACATTTTCCTAACATAGAAAGCAAGAATAAAAGGACAACTATTTATCTTAACAGCTTTAAACAGCTGTTCTTCCCTTAATAACAAGAAACAAATGAAGATGAGGAACTCCTCCACATCAGTCCCTCTAGCATGTTGGATAATCTCTCATAAATGGATATGTGAAACTGCCATATCCATAACTCTGAAAACCCAGCATCTTAGTATGTCCAAAGTATTTTCTGGAACAAACGTGGATGTGATTTTTTGTCTCCCTGTTACTGGAACTGTGTTTTCATGAGTGGTGTATGCTGTTTTAACTCTGGGGTACCACTAAAGAGTGAATGTTCCAGGCCCTCTTCTGTTCAGCTGCATGCCCTGCCCCTTTCCCAGTGTTCAGCAATGCTTTCTCTTTTACTGTAGGCAGTAAAAAACTTTCAGTTTTTACTTCAGGAGAGAAAAAGAAATGTGATGGAACTTGCCCCCTGAACTCACCATACAGCTGGGCCGCCACTGTAAGACCATGAGGGAAGCATCAACCGGCAATTGTTAGAATGTACAAACTATCTAAATCCTCAAATATTGTGAAAGTTAAATCCTTGAACTGATTAAAAATGAAAAATGATGACACAGAAAGACTTTCCTTAACCTCTAAAGTGAAGTTTAAACTGATGTATGCGTACTAGTTCCCTCCTTTAACCTGGATCAAAAGATCTGTGAAAATTTCAGGCAGAACAAAATTCAGTGACCAACTCTTTAAAGAATTACAAATGAAAACCAACAGTAGGTGTAGAAAGTGTCAGCAACTTAAACTGCATGTTCTAAGGAAGTGCCAAGTCTGATGAACACCTCAGTTATCTTCCAACTCATGGCCTTTTTTTGAGAGATAACTACTAGAGAATGCTAAGTATTACTTTTAAGATCCTTTACATTTAGGTGGCTGGAGTTACGACTTGAATATTTGATCTTGAAACTCTGTACAATATTCAACCCTTTGGAAAGTCGTAAAGAAATCATTCAAACAGGAGTTGTACTTTCCAGTGCTCAACACTGCCATTTATCACTTAAAAGCACTCAAATAACTGTTCATTTTAATTTCTTACCTGAACAGCTATCATCCTTGTATGAGCATTTCTTTTCAGTAGAGGTACATCTCTACTTTCTTTTTCCAACTTAATAACCTGTATACCACATTCAGCTTCGTTTGTACTATTTTCAACAGCAAAATTGTCTTCATAAAATGTATCATTTGAGTTCTCCATTTGGCACTGAGGGTCTTCATCTGTTTTTATTTCAGTTGGTATAAAGCTGCTAAAGACATATTTTCTGTCTGAAATTGCTGATTCATCACTATCCTGATGAGCTACATTATCAGCATAAATATAACTAGGTTGTTGGGCAATATTTGACATGAGAGGCATTTGAGAAGGCATTAGGAATATTCTTTCATATCGACAATCCCAGGATGTTCGAGGCAAAAATATATCAGGATTTTTAGAATCAAAGCACTTCAGTAAAATGTCTGGAAATGAGGAATCCCTTCCTATGATATCAATATTCTGACTATACAAAGAATGCACCGATGTACATGAAATAGGAAAAGAACAGGGCAAATATTGTGGAGTCTTGTAACTTGCTACTGTTAATTCCGAAGATGTTGATATATGGGGTTGCTTAGGATAAGACAGAGGTTTAAATTCCTTAGCAGCTGGATTTAATTGTAGTTTTTTCTGGAAAGAGTAAGCTTTTGGCACATCATGGACTATATAGCTTTCTTCTTCATTATCTCCAGTCTCATTTCTGTTTGTATTTTCTTGAATAAGAACTTCATGCTTTCTTAAACCAATAAGATTATCCACCATAATGAAACGAAGAGATTTCAGAAGAAAAGATTTCAGACCACCTTCATCTTCTACAATCTTTCGAACTTCTTCGGGGAAATGTTCATATTCCCCCACTAGTAATTTATCATTAATTTCCATCGGGCCATGTTGCTCCAAGATTAGAGAGAAATATCTTAAAAGAGAAAAAAAAATAAGAAGCTGACATTATCAAAGGTTTTTTTCCCATGTAATTCTAGAACCTTTTTTCACATGTTGTATTTTCACAATAATACTTAAAAGCAAAGAGCCTCTAGAACAACTGAAGAACAGTCATTTGAAAGATGGTGCTCTAGGCAAGCATAATCATTTTCTGCAATACTCTTCCTTGCAGAGATCTTACTAAAAACATGCAGCTATTTCAAAGCATTAGTACATACTTCTATGTACCTACATATACCAGGCCCCCAGGACTCAAATCATGGACTTAGTTCAAGATGTTATAAAAATTATGAAGTAATAGTAAAGCCTTTAAACTGCTAAGCACAGAAATGTATACATACTCATACAAGCTCTCACAGGTTGGATCTGGGTTATTATCCAAATGTCTTTGATAGCGGTTACTATTTGAAATGCCACGAAGCACTTCAAATTCCTCTAGTTGCCCCCGAATATATTCTGGGATTACAAATGGTTCATAAGAATTTGTAAAATCTCTGTAGCATTAGGGAAAAAAAAAAAAAAGAAAAGAAAAAAAGAAATAAGTACTGCATATGAACAATATATTCCTGTTTCTGAAAATAATTGTATTTGTCACATATACTGAAACCAGAACATACTGTATGGTAACTACATGGTGCTAGAAATATACCCCAATAGCAAGCTTTTTTTCTAACAAGCAGAATAAACACTGTCCTCAGAACACTTAACTGCTGAAGTTATTAACTAACCTGCCACAATAATAGAGCCTAGCTCTCGCTAGCAGCTTTCACAGCCATAAGCAAGAGCAAAACCAGGCTCAGAATACAAGAACTTGATTCCTGATTAACACGAATTCTGAGCAACATGTTACAGATTACCTCAACTCAACATCATAACCCTTTTGATGGCTAAGTTCAGCTATGAGTATGGAGTATGTACAAATATATCAAGTAATTTCTCGCTACATTAAAATGGAACACAAAGCAAGCAAGATGTTACTTGAAGGGATATCTTATGGCCTAGAAGATGTATTGGGCTGCAGCCTGACAACCATTTGGTTACTTCTGACATCGTTAAGATCTTTCAAATTTTAATGCCCCTTACACCTGTCCTAGAAGCAGAGAAGTAATGGCTTCACACAAGCTTGTGTCAGAATCACTTATATGTTAACACAGACTTGGTTTTTCTAAGACACTGTCTTCCCTGTTACATGCAAAGCACTTAGAGTTTGGGCAATAAGCAAAGATACACTATTGTACTTACAAAGTATTTTCTTCTATAAATATCTTATCTTCTTCTCGTGGTGCTGTACTAACTCCACTGGATAATACTAAAACAGACTAATTAGAAACAGACTATTATTTTTTTCATCTCACAAAAGAATATGCAAAATGTTCTAAAGACTATGAGTAACTTATTTACACTGACTCTTGTTCTGTAACTTTATCATGTTCAGAGGCCATATTATGAACTGCAAAACTTTTAAGTACAATAATCAGCACTAAGCCATGGCAAGAAAGCTCTTAATTTAAAATTATTAATTTCTTTTTATTTTGGAAAAAGAAATTGGGATATTCAACCCAAACTCCCTCCTTTTTTTTCCAATTTCACCAAAATCCTAGATATGCCTCATTTTCCTTGGAGTTTGGCTTAAAAACCAAACAACAGTACAGCTTCGCTTTGTTAGGACTTCGATATAACTTTTTTTCAGTCAGCTGCACATCAACTGACCTCCTAGGAAACTCACACTTTACATCTGAGACCCTTCAAGCTTTAATAATTTTACTCCAAGTAAGTCTGAGTTATTAAAAACATGTGGAACTAGGGATATGACACCTGTTATTCTTATGTTCACCATTACAAATGTTTTAGTTGTCTTTTAATTTTTATTATCTAATAACTTTAGAAATACACAGACTTTTATAAATTCATCTGACTCAGAAACAGAAAAACCTGGCGATGAAAACAGAAAAACCTCAAGTTTACTCCTGAAATTCTAGTAAAATTATAAAAAGGTGGGGGCATGGAGGAAATGAAGAAGACTATCAGGAGCCTTCATTAAAGCAAAATCCTAGAAAAGCAGGATAAAAGAAAGTATAAGCTCCATGTACAACTATTATACCTAGCAAAACCTATAAAATACTTAACAACTAACAAGATTTTTCTGAGCAATAAATTGAACACTAGCATCTTCAGCCCATAAAAATTATCAGAAAAGACAGTTAAATACATAATTTCAGATTTACGGTCATGAGGTATAGGGACACAATTGTCTTTCACGAAATAATGGGTAAAGTGTCCTTCTCTAAATTTGCTATTTATTAGTGCAAAACAAAGAGAAGCATAAAGTATTTATTCCATACAGCATTCAGTGTACTGCATTCACATTTCCCCAAAATAAGACCAGAACAGTAATTAAGAATAAAGACAACAGACAGACTGAAGGTATTGGTGTCCAGTCACAGCCAAAGTTATTCATAAATAACATTTTTTTTTTTTAATTTAGAAATATATTTTATATTGAGAAATCTGAAATGTAACAAATGCAAACTGTATTAATTGAGTCTTAACAGCATTACTCTACTTCAGGAAAGACTACTTTAAGAATGAGTATTTTCATAAATACCACAAAGTATTTAGGAAAACAGCTTCTATACATCTGAACGCCAGCAATTCTAAAACACATTTGTAGTAAGCAGCTGCAGTTACTGACCCTTGAGTCTTTTGAGTTCTTCTTCCTGTTTTTATTTTTAACTTTGATACCATTAGTCTGAAACAGAAAAAATAAAATTGTCATTTTTTCATTAGAATAAAATCCTGATGCATTTCCAAACCCAAAAATTCCATATTAAAACACTCATTCTGGTTTGACCAGCAAGATTTACAACGTATGCAATCTTCTCCCTCTCCACTCCACCCTCAGGTGGAAAACACAAAAAGAAACAGAGCTTTGCAAGACTTTATCCATTTTGTCCTTTTTCACCATTTTCCTTATTAAAACACATAGAACATGAATTTTAAAAACTAGAACATACCATCATTTCAGTATTTCAGCTGATTACTCATTGCTTACAGCATAAAGAACTATGACATTCCACACAACAGTTACATGTGGGCAACAAGCAGCAAACAGAACTATCAAATGTTCTGGTCACTTCACTTTTCTAAGGTATGCAAAGATGAAGGAATTAAAATGCATCTTCACTTTTTAACAGGACTGTGACTATAGATTAAGATAACTCTACTAAGAGTGACTTACAGTCTATTTTAGGATATAAGTAACATTGAAATAGAAATAATTTTACTGTAATACACTCTTAGATTTCCAATTCATGAAATTGAAAAGCAAAGAACTTTGCATTTTATTAAGATGTATATTAACTAATCAACTCTAAAGATTTATTCTATATGAAAAGTAAATCTTGGATTTGTACAGATATATTTATCTGTAGGCTAGAATAATCTTAAATGACAGTGCCTCAAACACATAATTAACCAAGATACATAATATACTTCTGACAATTAGGATGGGTTTTAATTAAGATACTAATCAAAAAGTGATTCAGAATGATGTATACTTTAAGATTTATGGGTTGAATCTGAAAAGCATCTATAAATTGTAATGAATACATGCAAAATATGCCTAACTCACTTCGAATTTACTTATTAGTGAAATAAACGCCAAATTCCTAGCCTTACAATTTAATGACATCTGAAGGTAAAGATGGGTTACACCACCTTGTTGCTGTGGACTGTAAAATACACAGTACAGTTAGTGTTCAAAATGATACAGATTCAAGGTATGTACTCTCAAGGAAGAATCACACTTCAGTTCAGTTGTCACAGTAAATATGCAGATACAAGGGATGCCATCCAGATGGACCTTGACACGCTTGAGAAGGTGGCCAACACAAACCTCATGAAGTTCAACAAAGAGAAGTCCAAGGTCCTACATGTGGGTTGAGGCAATCCCAAGCACAGCTGGTACCAGGCCAACAGCACCTCCCATATGAAGACAGGCTAAGAAAATTGGGGTTGTTCAGCCTGGAGAAGAGAAGGCTGCATGGAGACCTCATACCAGCCTTACAGTATCTGAAAAGGGCCTCCAGGGATGCCAGAGAGGGACTCTTTTATCACGGACAGTAAGTGATAGGACACGGGGCAGTGGGTTCAAACTTAAACAGGGTAGATTTAGGTTAGATATAAACAAGAAGAGTGGTGAGGCACTGGAATAGACTGCCCAAGGAAGCTGTGAATCCTCCATCCCTGGCAGTGTTTCAGGCCAGGCTGGACAGTGCCTTGAGCAACCTGGTCTAGTAGGAGGTGACCCTGCCCACGGTAATGAGGTTGGAACTAGAGGATCTTATGGTCCATTCCAACCCAAACCATTCTATGGTACAACAGCTAGTAGAAGTCTCTTTTTTTTTAATTCCCCAGTGATACTTTCAGAGAGACATTTTCTAAGTTATAACCAGACAGCTATTATCAAGTAATACATAAATGCTATTCCCATGTGCCTTATTTTCCCTATCCAAAGGTGGGGGTGCACATTTGCTTTCCCTACAAGTTCCTCATCTGCCTTCTTGAAATGCTCATAATCTAAAAAGTACCTTGTTGGTGTGTGCTTTAAATAAGAGAAAACCCAACAAGTATTTTACTGACAGAAGGTTACGAAAAATGGTATGGTTCAAGAAAAGGAAGGTCAGGAAGGAGGATAAAATAAAAAAGTGAGTAGACCTCTTATCCAGTCTGAAGAATGACGACGTAAAATAAACAGAGATGCACTTCTCTTCACTTTTGCACATTTTTAGACACTAAACACATGCTTGTTTCTGAGCTTGTATCAAATATATATTTATTTCACTTACTGATATATTTTCATTTTCTTGCTTCTTTAATACAATGGTAGGATCATCTATTAAAAGGATAACAAAGTCACATTCATAAATGGAAAGAGTAGTATTTTATGTAACTTGTAAGCTATGAAATGAGAGTAATAACTATTATAATTCTTTATCAAATACTATGAAAGCATCTCAACGAGTGTAGCTGCAGAACCTTTATGCTTGATAATAAGATAAATACTTAAATACTGAAAGAGAAATACTTATTTTGGCTGGACATTATATATACATAAAGATAAACTCATGTGCTGGTTTTGGCACATGAAACAAACCAGCAGCATGTAAGCTAAGAAAGGGTGGCTTGCCTTTTGTGGCCATATTGCATTGAACACCAATGATACCACATAATAAGGTAGATGGTAGTTTGCTGAGGTTTCAGCCCTTTTACAGAGCCCATTAAATGTGGTGTAGAAACAGACCAAGTACAGTGCTTGTAAGAACGATGACCTTTGTATACTTACCCATTTTATCAAAAAATTCATCTAAAGCTTGATGAAGAAATGGAAAATGTTCTCTGTTGTCTTCTAATAGCCATATAAAACAACGGGTTTTCTCTAGGGGTGGTTTTAAGAAATAATCTCGAACTTCTTTGTCTTCAGAACCAGTTGTCACATAGTCAAATTTACTACCATACTTCTCATTCCAGAGTGTGGTTAAAATAGAAATGTCAAGCTCTTGTAAAAATTGTCCATATTGAAGGAGAAAGTTCTTTGTAGCTGTCAGACCTAAAACAGATTAAAAAACACCAACACATTTCATTCCAGTTTCAGAATTTCAGTGCTTACAATGCAACATTACTCTTCAAAGAGGAACAGTTTGTTCTAAAAATTGTACAGTAGATGAAACAATTATGTAAAACCTCTTGAATCTTAAAAATGCAAACAAAAATGATAAGTGGAGTTTATATAAATTTTACTCTTAGTCAACACCAAATTATTATTTGCATAATAAACCTATATAAATGCCTTAAAGAATATGGACATTACAGCTCAAAATTAAGAACCCAAATCTCATCCAAGGGTTTTTTTTGGCACCTTGCATCCCTTTTGCCTGCAAAAAACAAACTTCTACCTTCATCCAATTATAAATTCAATAGGAAACTACTGAGTTAGGCAACACTGTCAAAGAGCACCATGTTGAATTACTTCCAAATTATAGAGTCAGCTAAACTTTTATGACAAAAACCCCACCATTATTTACTTTTCTGAAACAAAATATTCATACAAATATTATCATTTAAGCCTATTCTGGAATTTAAAGACATAAAAAAAAGAATGGTTAAATTTTCCCTTTCCTACACAGACAAAGCCCTGCTCACATTAGAATACTTTACTTGCAGAGACAGGAGCAGTTGTTCCTGTGCTACCAATGGTCGCACTTTCTTCTCTAGAAATCCTGGCTAAGGATCAAGTAAATGAAAAAGAAGAAAGCTTTACGTTACCATTTAAAGTTAAGAAAGCAAGACTGGAAAACAGGGAGGTTATCTTTTCATCTATAAGCAAAACAAGTATGACAGAGTAAGATCTGCTATTACATAAACATATAGCCTACCCGAGTTGTTAAGATCTTTCAGCCACTTGTGTAATTTGGGATCCACTTCTTCCAGCTCACTGAGCACATGGATAAACCCCCTTGTTTTCACTCTGTTTTTTTCCTGGATTAAGTAACTGATGAGCCGCTCCATCACTTCATGTGTCACGCTGCCAGTTTCAGAATATGATGTGTAGTCTTCCTCACTGATTACAAACCATGAAAGTAATTCCTTTAATAGTTTGGAAGCATCATAAACAGCTGCTTTTATCTGCCCAGCATTTCGACTTATACGCTGCAGAACTTTATCACCAGCATATAAATCCTGAACATAACCTATAACAGGATATAAAGAAACAAAGAAAGGAAACAAGATTTCATGTCTATCATAACTTAAACCACCAACTTTAAAGTACAGATAAGTTGGACTAAGTGGGGGTTTTAATTATTTGCTTTATCACAACACTGGAAATTACAGAATATATAACTTCCCATACAAACTATAGGAATTCATAGCATTATGAATTTGACACAACATTGTTTTAAACTTGGTTTACACAAAGAAACAATCCTTAGCACCTTAAGTAGATTTCAGAGAGGAAAAAAAAAAAATTACCTGCCAGTAACCATAGCTTCAAGCAATTGTCTATACAGAATTGTCTGTGTGGGCTGCATGCCAGCCCTCATGCAGAGACAGAATTCCCCCAAGCATCAGTTCTCAGAGCAAAGGCACACTTCTGAAGCACCTTTGCCCTGACCCTGCCACTGGTTCTTTGTAGAACAAGAGTGAAAAAGATTACTTGTTAATATCAGCCTTCAGCTTTCATCAGTCTTCGAGATCATACATTCATAGAATGCCACTTTCAGAGCTCAACTGACAGTAACAGTAACAAAAGATTCAGATCTGAAAATATTTTTCTAAAGAACAAAGAACTACATATTATACCTAGAATAATTAAGCATTGTAAGACAAACAGTTCCAAGTGTACTGTAGGATTCAATGAACTCTACAGGTATAAGCCATGCCTGAGTCTGTGTTAAAAACATTTGTATGTACATTTGTAAGGTACAGAGAAGTGCTCCTGTCACTTGCACTTCTCCCCAGTGTACGAGCAGATTTGTTCTTATTTAAAGGTAGCTGTGGCTGCTAATAAAACTAAACAAAAAACCCTTTTTGATCTAGCTCTCCCCTGAAATTGGTGCCTCAACCTCTAGACAGCTTGAGAGATTAAATTACATGGGCTTTTGCGAAAGATTTTCTTACAAAATTTCCCCAAGCAAAAAAATTAAAAAAACAAACAAAAACAAACAAAAAAAACACCAACACAAAAAAACCCACAAACAAACAAAAAAAAAAAAAAAAAAGCAAAAACCCAAAACCCAGGGCAATAAATACGTTGCCTCCAAAGAATTCAATTTTCTTACAGAATTCACTCGGGACAAATCAGAAAGGTTGGCCAACGCCAACGCACAGATTTTTGCAGAACTGCATTAAATTGCTTCATGTTGACATACTCCTGCATCAGTGTCTCAACTTTTACCCACAGTACTTCAGGATGAGTAGTCTTAGAAGTTTTAATAGCATTTAGGACAGCCAAGTCACATACATGTACCTGAGCGACCTGCAGTGGATCCAAGGATCAGAACTAAAGCTAAGCCATAGGAAAGCACATAGGGGAAGTGCCACTTAAAGAGGGAGAAGTGCCACTTAAAGAGGAAGAAGTGCCAGGATATGTCACTGAGCAAGGGTTTTAGAGAACTTCAAGTATGCCATGTATGGGCTGAAAAAGTTTCTTCAAAGTACTTAATATGAAATTCTACAAAGAAATTAACATGACAACTATTTTAAAAGTAATAATACAGACAAAAATATGCAAATAAAAAAAAACAGCAACCCAAAACAAAATCGTTTTTCTTTGCACTGTAGCTTGCCTTAACATAAGATTTCACACCTTGGAAATACAGAACACTGCAGACCAACATAACTGGAACACAAAAGCTGAAGCATTAACTGACAACATACTAACAGTTTGGAGTGTTTTATTTTCCCAAGTCCTCTAAAATATGCTTTTCAAGTCACAGAATCATAGAATCAACTATGTTGGAAAAGATCTTTAAGATCATCAAGTCCAACCATTATCCCAGGACACTGCCAAGACCACCACTAAACCGTACCACCGAGGGCCTCATCTTCATAGTTTTTGAACACTTTAAGTCACTGCAGTTTCTGCAGTTAGGCTATCATTCATTCTTTATCTGAAATGCAATTGCCTGGGTTTTTTATCTGTAGCAGTGTCCTAACTTATTGGTTATAAAGCTTTTCCTGAAACTACTTTTAAATAGATGTACTTGGAATTTGAGCCTCTGACCTCTTCAGATTGCTTTTTCATGAACCAGTGAAGCAAGAATAAAGGTTTTCTATAAGGAATTTAACCATATATTAACATCCTACAGTTATTTAGAAATCAAAACCAGAATTGAAATAAAAGCATCTTAAGTAAAAATGCAGAGGGGGATTATGTTCAATAGTAGCGTTCTGCTATTATTTGACTTTGGACATTCAGAATGCTAATTATGCTACCTCGTGGTAACTTAGAACAGTAATTTGTATTTCCACATACCACTCTGAACACTGTATTGAGATGGTTCTTTTCCCATCTGGTTTTCTTCCATTTTCCTTTTAGCAGAATTCTGTGCCTCTTCTCGTGCACGTTTTCTTCGTAATTTTTTTTCTTCTTTCATTTTTAACTTCCTAAGACTGAAAAAAGCAATTAAGCAGTGAGCCTCATGTTAGTTGAGATAAGTTGCCAAAGGAGTTTGGCACATCTCAGTTATTTTTCATGTCTTAAAGCAGGATGGAGCACATAGCTATTGTAAAATACTATGCTGAAAAGCACAAATACAATAAAGCTAGTTTTCACTTAGAAGTTGAGACCACAAAATTTTGTTAAGTTTCGTAAAGTATAAGAATATCCACAAAATGCAATAACTTTTACTTCCATTTAAGATGTCTGGATTAGAATTAACTTAATACTATCAGGTTTTTAATTCATAACTCAGCATTTTGAACCAAATATTAATGCTGTATTTCCTTAACTTTTGGAAATCAATTTTGTTTATCATCTCATCAGGACTCCTCATTATTTATAACCTTATTTGACCAGATAAGTGTAGACTGAGTTATGTCAAAGGTACAACAAGTACAACAACAAGTGAAGTAGCATCACTACACAGTTTTTATTTACACTTTCTAAAATTCACACACAGTTGGTTATTTAGCAAATTCTGTGGAACAGAGGTGCTGAACTTATGCCATACAGTGATACCTCTCCCATACAGCTAAAACTCTTGCTGTGTTTCTTCCCTCTAGCATGGGAAAGGAATAGAATTATGCTTGCAATCCCAGACTGAAAATAGAGGTGATATTCTAATCTAGATACGCATGCAGTGAAAGTTAACTGTAATTAAGGCACTCAATCCACTAAGAAGAATAACAGACACCCCCCCTCTTATACTATTCGAATTGTTAAGTATCTTGGCACAAATGAAAGACATGTATGGAGAGCAAAAGGAAAGAAACAGTCCTCAGGCTCTACCCACAGCCTCCAAATCACACCTTCCCCAAACAACATGTTACTTCCCTGTCCACAGATTTCACAATGAAATTAGGTTTGAAGTATAAAGACTTAAAGATGACTCAAACAACTTGTATTAAAAAACTATTGGTTCAAAATTGTTGGTGCAATAGATAGTTTGCCCCTTAATACAGAAGTGTGGTAAATCAGATTTGCATCAACTCATATCCTGTATATGTGAGAACAGTTTTGTGTGACCAAACTGAAAATGCTGGTTTTAAAGAACTGTATGACCACTACAGAGCCACCAAGAATTTATTCAGTAATACCAGTTAATGCCCCTCTGTACTCAGGTTATAAATCTGTAGTTCTCTATCTTTGCTTACAAGTTAACTTAAATGCTTTTGTAATTTGTAATTCTGTAAATTGTTTTTTCTAATTTGGATCAGAACATATTTTACCAGACCTTTTAGCTTATCAGAGGCAAAGGGCAAGAATAGCTTTCCAAAGTATTTGTGGTATTTTAGCAATTCTTAAAAACGCATGAAAACCAATCCTAAACTGTTTTGTTCTCAAATTGATTCAACTTAGCTTTAAACAGCAGAGAGCTTACCTTGAACATTTCTGTTTAATAATGGCTCTTGGTGGTTCCTTGGTTTTTGTGATTTTTTGTTCAAACTACCAAAATAAGTGACATCATATTAATTAAATTTGGGTTAAAATGCAACACTGCTGTTTCAAAAACCCAGGAATGAACATTTGATGCTTTGGAAAACAGTAAAAGTAATACTATGAAAGAGATAATGCAGCCTACATAAGCCTCATGAAGGCCTACCTAAAATTATCTTCTACTGCAACAACTTGGTATATAGCAATACATCTTTATCTGCAGGAAAGACAGATTGAAACATAACACAAGGTCAGGAAGAACTGGAGGCTGTTTTGCTTCACCAGTGGGCAGGAAGCAAACTTTACAATTATTTTTCTTTGCTTCTCATATATCGATACTGCTCTGGGAAGAAGTATCCATCTTCCTGCTACAGAGGGTAAGAGCACTCTTCCAGTAACACCATTATTTCTTTTAGCAAGATTAGGTCTGAGTTAAACTAACAGTTCCTTTCATGTCACACAAACTAAATATAAAATGCAACTCCAGTTCCCATCCATGACAATTCTAACCCATTATAAAATAACGCCTGATTCACCAGAAGAACAGCTAAGAAAAGAATGGGTAATTAATATTCTCAGCTAATGCTCAAATTCTGTAGTTAAGATGGCATATTTCTGATGAGTTTGCAGCTACATTCTCATCTTCATTTTATTTATTTTACCAGAGTAAATATTTTGAGGATTATTTTCATATTTTATATGAACATTAACTTACTTCACATTTTACCAGACCAGAAGAACTGAAAATAACTATTTTTGATATAAGGCCTGTACAACCAGGAGTGAAACACAATTCTTGAAGAAAATCCTGTAGGAGAAAATTGTACAAATACATTTAAATTCATACAAAATCTATGTTTTTATACAGATTACAGTTTCTTAATTTGATATGCCCAAGGTATTTAAAGCTAGCACAGTCCTAAACTCTTACTGGATGAGGAAAGCAAGTGACAACTGACTTGACAAGGACTGCAAATGAAAAGGATCCTAGATCTGTGGCACACACCTGTTATACCCAAACCTAGAGCAAAGCCCCTCCTCCTCCAGCTTCACATTCAAGAGTCAACTTTAAGAATATTCATTTATGAGTTCACATCCTGCCTGCATTTTCCTTCATTTTACACCAGCTGCTGATATTGTACTTGGTAAAATTCCTTTAGACATACTCAATGTCAAACTGTTGCTTCAACAGCAAGACTGTAGAAAGATCAAAACTTCCATATGGGGAAGACATGAATGATACAAGTGAAACAGGCTAAGCATACTAAGCCTTCACACAGACAGTTTTTTCTTCTGTAGACAACAGCAAGCTCTACCTACACCTGCATGTCAGACAATCTAGCAAGAGATTCCTCTTTCCAGTCTCCCCTCCTGCCATTGTCATATGAGTGAAACATCAGGCTGTAGCACTGCACTTATCCCAAATCAAAGGAATGCTATAATCCTAACTAAAAAAGGAAAAATAAAATGCTTAGAGTTTAAACACAACTCTTACCTTATCATTTTTATCACTGTAGTTTGTTGTTTTCAACTTTTTCCAACAGCTGATATGAAACTCCACTCTACATTGCTGACAGCAAGTAATACGTATAAACCCCTAATATTGAGAAACAATATGAATTTAACGTGTTTTAAAAGAATAACCAAAAATCAACAGAAAACAGTGCACAACTTCACAGTAGATAGGATGAGGTGGTATGTTTCAGATAGCTCTTTTATCTTTTTTTTAGGGTAACAGAAAATATGTAAAAATCAAGTTTTGTTTCCAAACCCTTTTAAACTAAAAATTTACCTTAAAGTCTGGGTCTGTAAAAAATATTTGGATTTTGGAGTGGCCATGGCATTGCTGATATCGACAAATTGCATCTGGTTTTGGAGGGAACTTGCATTCCTCAATACAATTCTTTAAAGTCAGCTGAGAAAAACAAAATCATATAAGACAAACTGCACAGAAACCAGGAAAAGATTCAATATGTACTTACAAACTTCTAGGGAACTCTGCAGTGAAACACACAACTCTTTTTGAACAGCAATCGACTAACACTAAAAGAACAGCTCTTTTCTAGTGAAAGCTATGGAAGATTATCCTTTTATGGCAAAATATTCAAAAGCTCATTTGAACTGCTATCAGCTAAGTACGCATAGCTTCCCTGCGTGCAGGTTTATCTTGGACCGATGTTTTACATGCTGACCAATTCCAACTGCATGAGAATACAGTCAGTTTTCTATTATCAAAATGCTGATCCAGATTACTCAGACAACGTGCCAAAAAGGGACTGTCTGTTCATTTCCACTATTTCCCAGCATTTCAGGAGTGCCTCGCCTGGGATCTTGGTTACAGGATCAATTATATTCCCAGCGACAACTCAAACCTGGCCCTGCACTGGAGGTACTGAGATCTAGAATAGCATCTGAGTCAAAGACATTACAGTGGCTTTATGTAAAGTCAGTGAAAGTCCCACAGGGTTGGCATTGAGCCCAGACTAATAAGACATTATTACAAACAGACCACTAGTTACAGCCTTTCAGATATTTGCATTATGTTTTCCGTAAGTCCCAGATCACTGGTATATTACTGTGGCCAGACTACCGCGGCATCAGCTAGGGGGTCTATAAGAAATCTTAGGTCAGTTTTTGCTTAGGAAACAACATCATTGCTGTTTCTACCAGAAGCCAAGCAGGTCAGTATAGTATAGCCAAGTTTATACACTGGATAACCTAGTAAGCTCTACTGTGTCAAAGTGCATCCATGCAGAGAAGCTCACACGTCTTGCCTCTCGCAGCATGGTTTATTCAGAAACCCTTCACAAGTAACAGAGACTCAATTACCATTTAAAAACCAGTAACAATAACTATTATAATAACATTCTTTTTGGAAGCTTTTCAGCCTGAGAAAGCAGTTCAGAAGCACAAGTTACATTTTAAAACTCAAATGGGGAATTCTACCACACAACTCCCACTGCATCAGCCAAGAACTACATGATCAAGCTCTCTTACTTGGTTTTAAATATAGCACCATAGTTGCAATTTTCAACTTCACGTTTTTGCCAATTCAAATTCTCTCTAGCATTACATTGTGTATAGTATTCACATCTACTTAAAGTTTGGTATCATGCAACTAAGTAGTTAACACATTATTAAATACTTGGAGCAGATCAGAACCACACTATTGCATAAAAATACCCAGGCATAGAGCCTGACACAGAGCCCCTGGCCTTGTGCTGTAAATGGGATGCTCAAATATGGGATTTTCAAAAAACATCAAACAGGATGTTCAAATATGCTGCCACAAGAAGAGTTCTGCTCTACAAACACCAGGCATCAGGGCTGACAAACTCAAGACAATGAGCAGCAGCATTTGCACTGGCTGCTCCAGACTGAAATCTCCTCCTTTCACTCCCCTGTGCGAATACAGGTGACCTGCTAATAACCTCAGGCAGTCAAAGAAGTAAGGGATGTGACCAGAACAGCCATAAAACATCACAGATGTGAATAACAAACACTGGTATGCAGCATATCCCTTACAGGTGGACACAAGCTAATAAACAAAGATAATGTAAATTATAGTGTTGGAACTGATTAAAACTTAGCTTGTACAAAAACAAGGATAACAGCTGAATAGTTAAGATCTAAAAATATCTTGTCTAAAAATAGCTTGTATGATTTTGTATAAATATGGCAAGAAATTCAGTAAAGGTGATTCAGTTTGCACATGCATTCTGTCTTCATCTCATACTTCGCTGCATCCCCCCCATCTTTCTTTGGCCTTTGCAATGGAGAGGCAGAAAGGAGGATGACAACTGTATTTATTTTTTTGAAAGGCCATTTGACAAAATAGGTTTTATGACCTTTTATTCTTTTACTAAACAAACCTGTAAATTCTCTGTTCGTGTCTCTTCAATGACCTGAGATGTTGTGGGCCAAGTTAATACTCCAGGGACAATCTTGTGATTAACCATGGTTTGCGATTTCACGAACTGATCGAGCGCATCTGAAAACCTGCAGTTTGAAACAGGTACATGTTCAGAATGTTCATGAATAATTTCTGCACAGCCTGTAATATTTTCACAATTAATTTAATGATCCAAGGCGAAAAAAAAAATGGTAACTGTAAGAGTATGTGGAATGAAAGAGCAGCTGGTTCATTAAGTTATCTGTTTAAAGACTCTTCAGTATAAAAAAAATCAAGGAGTGAGCCAGTATGCCAGCCTGGGTAAGAGGCCAGAATCCAGGCATGGATATGAGGCAGACCGAGAGCCTAAGCTGATATTCAAGGGACCCATGAACATGGGTGTGCTTGTCAATACAGAGTGTGAGGGCATGTGTACAATCACAAGGGACCTTCAACCCTGATCAGTCAGAGAGGAGGCACAGGACTTCGCTACCTATACGTATATTTTACATGGGTTCAGGTAGTGCTATATGTGGGAGCAGTTCTGCCTGGGGTAGTCTGGGTGGCCAGCTGTCTTGTCATGTGTATGTGTGTAACAACTTCTTTGGAACACACACACAGCCTCCCTACAGGTCCTAACTGCCAAAGGAAACAAAGCCACATCTGTGGGACTGGGATGCAGGTACCTCCTAAGTCTCAGCACATCTGGCTATGCTATGGCAGGGGGAAGCAGGAATCCCATCTCAGGTTCCAACACTCTCTGACTGGGTGCTTTTAGATATGTTACATGAGCAGACTTTAAAGTTTAATATCAAACTTAATTTATTTGGCATTGTATTGGGTTTAAGTGGAAAGGTTAAACAGAGGGGCGGGGACCAGTGTTGGAAGGGCAACCCCTGTGAGGAGAGGCCAGGGCTGCCCCAGTTCCAGTTGGCTCTAGTGAACCCCACTGCAAGGCAGAGCTGAGCCCCTCAGGCAAGATAATGGCACCTCAGTAAAAGCATGGATAAGAAAGGACAGTATAAAAGGACTGCACGGCTGTGAGGAATAAGGACAAAAAGTCTGAGAAACAGCCCTTCAAGCACCAAGGTAAAAAGGAGAAGAGGAGGAGATGTTCTTGGCATGAAGTAGAGATTCTTCTGCAGCCCCTGGAGAGGACCCTGCTGGAGCAGACAGATATCCACACTGCAGCCATGGATGACCCCTGCCAGAGCTGGTGGATGTGCCCCAAAGGAACTGGGGCTCATGGAAAGGCCACATGCTGCAATGGGGGAGGAGTGTGTGCAGGAAGGAGCCACAGAGACCCAGTGTTAGGGACTTACCACAACCCCCATTCCCCATCTCTCTGGGCAGCTCAGGGGAGGAGGAGGTAGAGGAGTCAGGAATGAGGGAGTCAAGCCTGGGATAAAGGTGGGAGGAGGGGGAAGGTGATTTTATTTTTTTTACTTTGTTTCTCACTATCTAACTCTTATTTTAACAGACATTAAATTATTTTTCCTCAAGTTGAGTCTGGTTTGCCCTAGTGATCTCCCTGTCTTTATCTCAGCCCCTGAGCCTTTTCTCCCTTCTCTCATTGAGGAGGAGTGGGAGCACAGTTGGGTGAGGGTCTGGCAGCCAGCCAAGGCACAGCCAGCCACAGGCATACAGAGGATTTTGATTAAGTAGAGCAATACAGTGATATACTGCAATCACAACACAAGCACAACATAGCAATTGCAAAACACAGTTGAATTACTACAAACTTGATTCCCATTCTCTGTCCCTATACACTTACTGTCACAACGCTGGGAAGAAATACTGCCAGGAACACCTGGGTTGAAGCCAGCCCAAGCCCTCTGCTCTCAAGTTTACTAGGTGTCCACTTTCTGCACTTTATGTTTGTCTGAGCCACTTCCCACCTCTCCTCACGCTGGTCTGCTTAGCTCAGAAGACGTTATCTGTTTCAGGGAACTCGATGACTCACTGGTGCAACTGCCTTATCTACAACCAAGGTTACCCTCCCATCTCCCTAGTGCTGAGATAAGTTAAGCTTTCTTTACAATACTTTTTGCATGAGATCATCATTTTTCCCCTTTTCTTTCAAGCTCTCCTCCACTGCAGCGGGTGCTGGTTGGTCATACCCCTGTGTCCTAAACTCCTCTTGATTCAGCAGCTTCCATTAGGTCCTTAGCAGTAATAAAGTTGTAATAAATCAGTCTGATAAAAGAATTTCATGATTAACAAAGAATAATTGAAACCCCCACACACACTTTCTCAAATTAAAATATTTTTTAAATCAAATACTGAAGCTTTATATTATACCAACCTGTTTTGTCTGAGGTACACCTTTCCAATTCCATAGTATGCCAAACAACCAAATCTTTCTTCCTGGTACTGTTCAATTATTCTCTTAAACTGGTCTTCAGCCTTTGCCAATGTCTTCAAAATAAATTTAAGACAAAAATATGTGGTGCTTCGCCAGTATTTTCCTCCCCCTTTTTTTTTTCTCCATTAGAGTGGGTCAGAAGGCCCTATTCTTTCATCAGCTTTATAAACAATAAAGGGAATTAAGCAACCTCATGATCACATACAAAGGCTTTCTCTTTTTTTAAAAAAGAAACTTATTCTGTAACCATGGGCTCCCTCTGAAGTAATGAAATTAAATGATTGAGCTCACTGAGTTACAAATGCCCAGACATTGTTAAATTCACTGTAAGACACTGAATATTTTTAAACACTGCAGGAGAAAAAAAAAAACAAACCAACCCTCAAAAAACCCCACACATCTGTTTCAGTGTTTTCCAGAACCAAAGCATTCTCCTTCTCTTGTTTAGAAGCAAAATGTTTGTGTTAGAAACACTAGTGCATAACCCCATTACAACAAAGTAGAAGAAAAATGACTGACTATACTTCATTAATTCTTAAGCATCTCATCTGAAAGCTTAAGAAGAAATTTTATGAAGAAATTTGGTGACTTACTTTATCCAAAACCATTAAAGATCTAGTCCCAGATATTAAACCATATGATTCTAAAATGTGACAAGAACTTTCCTTCCCCACTCATGTTGTCTGTTAAGAAGAGACAAAAATGGACGGCCAACAAGCTGAACTAGAGCTTTGAATAAAAGCTATATAGTTAGTGCCTTAATGTCATACCTCAGGTTGTCCTATTCCAAGAAGAGCAGTGGCATGTCCATAAATGATAACAACGTAATTAATAACACACAGGTTCAGCTGCTGCAAAGAGAGAGAAATTATAGTAGTAACACGCACAAAACCGCTTTCCTGGTAACTAGACATTGGCTACTGTGAATTGAATATCTTTGCTACAACAAAGCTAGGAAACATCCTTCTTTATCGTAGCCTCTATCCAGATTTGCTACAATTAGCATAAAAAGTGAAGGTTAACTACACCTTTACTACAGGATATTTGGTGCCCCTATGCATTTCAAAGTGATACATCCTAAAACCTCTGCTTTTAGAAATGGTATAACTACTTACAGCATTCTAGCCTTACTGTGTTGACCTCATAGAGTGCAGTTTGTCTTTGCTATAGCTCATGTTAAGAACTGAGCAGGTTTTTCTAGTTTTGGGTTTGGCTGGGGTTTTTTTAATTATAAAAAAATCCAAAAAACAAAAAAACTCCCCCAAAACAAAACACCTTCTCAACCTCTTTCTTCCTAATAAATTGGGTTGCAATTCCAGATGCATTGGTGCATTACTTGCTTGGACAGATTTATTAGCACTGCAACAACCCTTATTAAAATGGGAGTCTGAAACATAGCAATGCATGTGCACATGCACTGTCACACAAAACTTAATACTACAGTACAAGAATTTAAAGAAATCTGGGAGACAAACGGGTCAATGGCTGATTGGCTAGATACATATACACAAAATTTCACAGTATTTGCCATCAAAGAGTTATCTGACCTGAAGAATATAAATTCTTTTAACCCTACATTATTATGAATAAGGGTTAAGCTGAAAACGTACAGTAGTTTCTTATCAAATAAGGTATTTGATAACACTAGCTTATATTACCCATTATTTTAGTAAGTATTTTCCAGATTGCATCTAGAAATGCAATGCATGCTGAATGTTACAAAAATACTTCCCTACGTTTTTTTTTTCAATCCTGTTCTCACTTGTAAGCTCCTTGATACACTTATCAGTGAAACACTTGGCACTGTAGTAAACACCACCGGCAACAAGTCAAAAATAACGACTGTTTCAGAAGTAGGAAAGAATGAAACATAGTATTGAAAGCATAAATCTCAAGTACTCCAATAAACTAAGTTATTCCTCTTGGTTTACCTTTAACTCTGAAGGATTCAGAACGCTCAACAATCGTGAAAAGGCTTGTTCAGCACTGTGACACCGCTGGTCCATCAAGGCTGTATAACCATCATGAACAAGGGATTTAACCTCCTCTGGGAACATAGTTAAATCGACCTAGAACATTTAGGAAAATAATAAGTCCAAAAGAAAACAGTTTTTCCCTTTTTTTTAAGCAAGCAAACTATATGCTAAAATCCCACAGACAACTGTTAAAATTCTGTACTTCCTACAGTTCTATCACAGTGTCACTTTAAAGCAGAAAATCAGGTACATTTTTAAAAACTTTAAAATTCAGCTTCTAAAACCTTAAGATTTTCATGGACCTACTGCTGCTAATCTCTTTAAAGTCTAGGTTTTGTTCTAAGTTTAGATCCTTTTTCTCTCCAGAAAGTTTCAAGTTTAGTTTCACACATCATTTTAACCATTCTTATAGCTAAGAAAAACCCCTCAGACTTACATTTTTCGTCACTTGTACGCTCCATTTTGTGTACAAACATTTTTATAAAACCTGAGAACTATTTCCTTCTGCCTACACTTTCTCTCCATCTAGGTCAATAGTTAATACTAGAAGGTTTCAGAATGCATTATGTTATTAGCCTTTCACTACAGTGAGACTGTAAATCAAGACAAGCAGCTGCAGATTAGGTACGTCTATTCCTTTGATCTGTTGAAAAACTAACATAAAATTAGCTTTGGGAAGCAGATCACTGTGCCAGGGTAGAAGTAATTTGACTATTTAAGAAGCTCTTTCAACACCTATTCCTGCAATCATAAACAAAATACAAAGAGTAATAAGGAAGCCCATCTGTGCAGTTTATGACACTCCCTCATTTTAGTATGAATTAATCTTCAGTATGAAGTAATCCCACTTTACAAGCTTTTTGCTAACTCTCCCTTCCCTCTCTCCATATATTAACCTTTGAGCCTTGGATTCTGAAGAAACCGTCATGGGCAGGGAAAAAGTGAAAGAATGGGAAGGTTGGGAAGAATGGAACATAACAACATTAATGTATTCCTGTGAACTGAATTAGGCTTTTGACATACTAAATTTAATGTACGTCCACAATGTATTTTCCTAAGCATCTATGAATTTTGATATTATTTTGTCTTCATCTTATCAACTGATCAAAAAGAACAAACATAAGAAAATACCCATCATCTACTGACATATATAAACAAAAGTTTACATGTTGCCAGGGACAGTGTAAACTACAAATAGGTAAAGACAAAAATGCAGAAATGTGCAAATGAAAAAATGATTAAGACTTATTTTAGTGTCCTAGGACTACTGATACAAGTTAATGCTGTCAGACCATACAGTTACAGAACAAAATATAGTAATTCAAAGTTAAATTATTAATGTTAAACTGCATGACATATGAAGCTGATTAAATAAAAATCTTATTTTCAATAATAATAATGCATTAGCTTTACAAAAATAGGTATTTTAAAGAAAATAAGGGGTCTTAATGCACGCAGAACATGCACCTTCTCCTGAATCCAGTTTTGTCTTAAGATGCAATTAAATCAGAATAGAGATTTCTGATATCTACTTCCCCATATTAAGAGAGGAAGTGATTAATTACGTATGTCCCCATGATTTCATTTAAGAACTTTGGGATACCCATCATTCATTGCTGATGAGGTCTGAGAAGGAAAATTCTCAATTTGTGAATTTTATAGAGTTTAAAACTGCCATTCAACAAAATGTTCCATGGCTATTTCCAAATGTACATATCAAACACATGAAAACATATTTGGTCAGAACTTTGGGAGGGGTATTATAAATCCCTGACTGATTTTCAGTGTTTTTTGTAGTTTTTATTACAAATTAAGATACAAGAGAGCTATATTACTAACTCATGGTTTTAGCTAAATTATTCTATAACTATACTAATTTTTGTTACATTAATTTCCAGTGTGAGGTCTTACAAAGGTGACAGAGGAGAAGCAAAAAGACTACAAGCAACAAGACAGTACGAATCAGTGCAATCACATAACCTTTGTCTCCTGATAAAAGTCATGCTAAGCAGGAAGTGTTAAATTTTTGAATGAACTGGGACTCTGGACAGTGTTACTAAAAGGTGCCAAATCATTTACACTTAAGGTCGTATGGTAATGAATTCCCAGTTACCTGTTGCATAGTACAGAAGAGTTTATCTTGAATGGCTTTAGATTCTATCTTCAAATCAAGGTGATCTCTACAAATAAGAGGACAACGACATCAAGAGTTTGTACGTGTACTGTATATGTAATTTTATTTTCAAGAAACAGCAATTTCTGTGCTTTTATCAACCACGGCACATTTGCCTATGTGCTAAAGGTGATTATGGCACACTTTCACAATCGCTATAAGTATTATAAAACTATCAAGGATTATGATACTATTCATATAGTTCATGTATTTCTGGCTCAGGAATCACTAGGGCTTCAGGGAAGTAGCAGTCTTCTCCATATTTTATTTTTTTTTCTTTTGTCTTCTCCATCTTATTCTCAGCTGAGTTGATCTTATGAAGGGGTGGGAGAGGTGACTAAACTTCTCTATACTAAAGGTAGCAGCATAAGAAGGTTCTTAGGCCTCTTTCCCCTTCTCTACTCTTCCTAAGGACAAGATCCTTTATTCCAGCTCAATGACCACTTAAAATACCCGTAGCAGCTATGCCCAGCAGGGGCAGGGAGAGCAGAGAAGAGAGGAATAGAGCTGTTCTTCCCAGCTCTTCCTTTCCACTACTGCAGCAGAAACACATGCACAACTAGGGAATTGGAAAAGTGTAACAAAGAGGCAAAGTATTGCTTAATACTCTAAATCCTCATCCCTAAAATTGTTAGTCAACACTTAATGCTACTATAGTGCCTTTTGCTACATACATTAGTTCCATATATACATATCAGTTTTCACACTTGAAGCCATCAAACACTCATCATCTGAGATAAATTTTTTATAGTGTCAGTGGATTCCATAAATTTTTGGAAGCCAAGCAACCTGCTAGTTACAGAAATGGAGATAAGATTAAGATTGTAATCCACCATGCACCTCACTTGTTGAGAAATAGCATGTTTTGTATATACCCAATAAAATTCCTGTGAGAGAAGCAATTTTGTAGATGGTTCAGTTACTTTAAAGAGGATTTGCTCCCATGGTGAATTCTAACATTTTTTACCTCCCTCTTAAAGTGAAAGGAAAAGGAAAGCAGTGGCTACCCACTCAAAGAATGTAAATGAGCTCTTCTGTGACAAAGCTTCAATTGTCTTAGCTACAGTGGTATTCAAAAAGGTATGGAAAAATCTAAAAGTATTGTACTGTAATAAATATAGATTAAGAGATGGCTGGTTTTGTGGTCACACTTAGATTAGGACTGGGAATAATCAGGTTCAGCTCCCAGGTTTCCTAAAAGTTGGCCTCTTCTATATAGGAAACCTGTCTTAAAAAAATATCGCCTAATGAAAACTTTCCTATTTTAATGTAAGCAACTTATTTTGCTGTACCCCTCTGCTCTTAATCACCCTAAACACAACTAAAAATACTAGCTGAAGAAGCATACAAGCAAGAAGTTACACTCTAAGATTATCTAATTTCACAGCTCAGGCTGAAACACTGAAAGCTTCCACCTCTGAGTGTCCTTAAGTAGCCAGTCATCATTTGCCTCAGTCACCTTACAAATAAGTCAACAGTAACAGTTCTTTACTCCTTAACTATCTATTAGATGAGGGAATATGTTGGCATATGAAATCACCTATAAATGCAGCAATTTCCCCAAACTTGTTTGCAGTATTTTGGCCCCAGTATCACTGGAAAAAATGATTTCTTTTGTTCAACATTTTTTTTAAGTGCTATAATGGATGGAAGCATAAATTTTGTCCATAATGTTTTGTCCATAATGTTTTTTATCATAATGCTTTTTATCTTGACTAATTTAATTTTGGCCCCAAACCGTCAAACATATTCATTCAGCATGTTCTACAGGGAGTATCCATGTACTTAAATTAGACATTTACATGGTTTAAGCAAAAGTTCAACTCTACAAACAATTTAAAGGCTCTTTAAGTAGAAGTTTTTTCCCAGTATTGAATTCTGAGACTGACTTACAATGCTTTCCTCACAGTCAAACCTCTTCTTCATAGTAAGCATATGAAGTGCTTTAAAAATTATTTGGTACACAGAGTAGAACTAGTACAAAGAGACCTTGAAAATAAGACAGAGCTTGAGTTACGCTGTGGTCTAAGTTTGAATGTAACAACTGGACCAAGATTCCTATTTTCTTGGCTGTAAAGGAAGCATATTTTTTGTTACAGCTATGCTGTGTGACTTGTTTGGGGGCAACAGTTTTTAAACGGCAGTTATTAAAATTATGCCTTCATTTACTAAAATCAACTAATAACTCAGGCTTTTTGTGAAAACTGGAATTTTGTCAACTTTAATCAGCTATCTTAACACGAACTATATCCCGAAGAGTATGTAAACAACATAAACAAGGCAATTAGCAAAGTCAAGCAGCAAGTAAAAGTTGCATTAACACCTTTTTAAGTACTACATAAAATAACTCAAAATAATAATTAAAAAATAAACCAGATAATAAACCAGATTTCTTGCCTTGTCTTTTCAGAGTCACCAGGGTTTGGCCTTCCTTTGTTTTGATGACTTTGGCCTGTAGTAAGAGAAAGTATTTCAAATTAAATTAACATTAACCAAAACAAAGGGGAAAAAAATGCACTCAGAACTCACCATTTTTCTTTACATATAATAGATCTTAAACAGTCACAATATCATAAACTAGCACAAGCAAAAGGTTTTTCAAAAAGCCACCTCAATGTTTTATATTAAAAAATTTCATGTTATTTTTATTAAATAGTATAGGATTTTATTAATCCTACAAAGGGGAAAAGATAGTTTAAATAAACAGAAGACTCTTAAAATTCTGTAAGATATGCTCTGACTCTACAATACTGTAACAACTGTTAAAGTTGACTCCAATCTAAAGAAATCATATCTTATGTAAAACCACAGATCATATTATTCATTGTTAGTTGATAACTGGAATTTTAAAAGGGGATAATAGATCACTATAGATGTTGAAGTTCTACTACAGAAATCTTTCAGAGGTTTCAATAATACATCGCCAAAGGAGTTAAGTTCAACCCACATTAATCTTAGAAACATGAGTCAGATCAAGATAAATGTCCCTGATTACAAAATAAAAATGTTTAGTATGCGGAAACAGCAAACAAAGACAAGAAAGAATCTATCATGTGGTACTGATTCATTTCTAACTCTGCACCTGATTGCAAAACAAAAACATTTTACTATGTGGAAATTCTGGATAAAGACAAGAAAGAATCTGTCCTGATACCGACTAATTTCTAACTCTGAAACTTAACCTCAAAGACTTAACACAAAACTTTACTAATATACTTTACAACTTCAGCCATCTAACACTGTCCTTGATCAGTTACAGGGCTCTACAAGCTGAGTAAACAATTCGTTAGTAACAAGGAAGAAAACATTATTGTAAGTGGTCAAAACCAGGAAGCCATGCCATTAATTGCAAAATAACCTCTCAACTGTTTTCTGTGGGATTAAAACAGAACATTAGGCATCTGAACATGCACATGCATACTCATGATGAAGTCAAGAAGGTTTTCATTTTCAACAATTTTATGTTAGGACTTTACAAGACACTAACAAAATACACTTAAGGAAGAGCTGCCTTCCAGTAACCTGACAATTAAACAAGCAAGGCAAAAAATTACATTTCTGGACTGTTAGGAAATCAACAGGCAGCTGACAAACCCAGTTGCAGAGCATCACATGTTGCTGATGTTCCTTATTACACAGGGTAAGTGGAAGGGATGCAGATCAGCAGATTTTTTTCTAGTTAAACCTAATGGACTTTACAAGACTTATGCTGAATTACCATAAAATTAAATTTGAAAAAAGGACTTATTCACTTTATACATAAAGTTTTATAACTATCTATGATTTAAAATGTTTATTTCATGATACTTAAGTATCTTATATAACTGGACATAAAATACCGAAAGACACTGATTATTGAAAAATACAAATCTACCTATTTGAGTAATCTCACTCAAGCCAGCAGGATGTCTCATGTACACATTTCTCAAATTAAATCATATGCATACATGCCAGAAGTAATATTTAATTAAAAAGTACTTAATGACAAACTTTAAATTAATCAGAACAAAAAATCAAGCATCACAAAGACTGAATGTGCTCAGAACTGTTTCATGAACACTTCTTGAAACTGTCACATACGAGTCTGAATGGTGTCTGTTGAAACCGTTCATACACATTAAAAACTCCAAAGCTACAATAATAATCATCACAAATTCCTCATAGTAGAGTCAATTAATGGTTGGAAAACAATAATCCTTTTGAAAGCCTGAGAACACTTCAAGCGTATCATCATTTAACCATTTGGAGAGAGAGATGTATTACCTTTTCTTCATTATGTAGGTTTCTTTCCCTTAAGGAACCAATCTACCACTCTAAACAAAATCCTAATTAAGATAAAAGAATACAAACCTTCCCTCCCACCATCAAAAGAAAGAATTTAATCAGCATTATATTTTCATTGAATGATCTGAGTCTAAAAGCCATTCAACAAATATGATTTCAGAAAGAATTCCTACAGAAACTACTCCTCCCATATACTACCCAACTGAAAAAGATACTACTTTCAGGTTTTTAAAAAATACTTTAAAATAAAAGTAACAAGCAAATCCTGCTGAATTATAGTTAAAATACTTCAGGAAATATATTAATTCAACTGCAAACATGACTCACTTACCCCACAAGCATTTTAAAATATTAGTAGAAGTAGTATTGCTTTTGCTAGACATTCCGACTAATAGCGAACAACAATACTTAACAGAAATGTACACATGCTCAAAAAAATAGTACATGCAGACAAAAACTGAAATTAAAAAAGACAGTAACTTTAAGATAAGATACAGTGGCATACAGTTCCTCTACACTAGGTCTCCTGCAAGTCTTGAGCCTTTAAACAAAGGCAAAGAAAGAGAAAGTTATTCTTCCCCACCCACAGTAAACTTGTATCAGCGGGGCATTCAGAGCCTAACTCCTCCTTTCAAATCAAAGCAAATCAAATACTTTCTTCTACTGATGTAATTGTAGCAGCACACTCTGCTGAGTGGGGGTGAAACAGCTCAAATTTCACCCTACTTGTGAAGATTATCAGTGATGGAGGGAGGTCGCACTGGTTTTGGTGATGAAGAATCCAAGACCAGCCAAACTGAACAGTCCCATAAAATTAAGTATCACAACGATACAAAACCAGATGTTTCCTGACAGAGGAACCAACAAGGATGTGAAACCAGGCGTTTCCAGACAGAGGAACCAATGAATGGTCACAATAACTCATCTAAAGATAAATTCTGTTTCACTGAGCTGGAAAATCTAGCCTTGTAGAAAACGACTGAGAGTTAATCACTTTCTACTACAACAGCTTAGTCCCACCTTTCAGCAACAGGGATTCTCATGCACCACTCCTAGGAAAGTGCCAAAATTCCTCCCTTTAGTGGGGACACCCCTCAAGGGTACTCCTCCAGGCTGAGCAAGAGAGTTGCCCACAGTCATTGGTATGGTAAGATCAATCTCTACTTAATGCTTAAGCTAGCTTTGAAACTATTGATTTAAGGAACAGTGAGTCTAGTAAATGGTAGTTACAGTGAATTATAGTGAATAGTAATTCTAAGAATTCATACTGTGTAGTAGTGTAATGGATGAGAACCTAACCGAGAGCTGATCCTTGCTCATGACTGTGAGAAACATAACAAAGTATGGTTTTGATTAAGTGTATTTGATAAAGTATGTATTTGTTATGGCCATTTGTTGGAAAGAGGCAGGAAAACATAAGTGTGCAGCTGTTCCACGACCTCCACATTTGGCCACACCAGGGTGCTTGGCCAATGCTCTCAGCACAGCCAACAGCAAGATCATGAGAAAGTGCATAGCTACACGAGTAAACAACTACAGATCTGGCATAAAGTCGGCTGTGTTTCTAAGGGTATAGAAGCAGGACTCTCTTGTAGCCAGATCTGAAGCCTCACCTACAGGTGGACGCACTGCGCAGGAATTTTCCTAGTTACCCAAGATTCCCAGCATCAGCTGCAATGGGGCTTCCAGGCTGAAGTGTGGGCCTGGATGATGAGGATTAGGTAGTAATTGGTGATGTATTTCTTTTCAATCACTGTTCTTTCTACACAGTAATGATTTGATGCATTGCTAATTTTCCTCTGTACTATTCATATATTATCTCTGATTCGCTTTATTGTGCTTGTTCACTATACGTATGTATACACCCAAATTGCTTTAGTGTGTTTGTTTAATAAACTGTTCATATTTTACGACTAATGTATGATCGTTTTGTAGAGTACCCTGTCTGTTCACAAAACAAGCAGATATTCTGATTAAAGTTCTCTGGCCTAATCATATAATTATGAATTATCATTACCTATTAAAGCATTTATTTTACCTATGGATATATCAAGTTTGCCATCCTTAATCCTGCAGGACAAAGTGGTATAAATGATTGATTACGCATTTATAATCCTTTAGGTATAAAACCACTGTACAAGTCTGAGACTAAGACTGGATCCAGCCACACCTAAGCTCCTCCCTGAGAAGGAGTTTAGAAAACAAGGGGGTCCTTTCCGAACCTTGTGACTGAACAGAAAAGCCTCCCTAACAACTTTGTCTGAAACACATCTATCTCCCACTCTGTCTGCAATAGTAAGAGTAAGGGGCAGAGAAGGAGGAGAAAGGAAGAAGAAAGAAAACTGGAACGAACAGAGTTTTTTGAAATTACTATGTTCAATACAACAGTTCAAAGTCTTCTGATCTCTTTAGCCTAGAAGAATTTTCAGTTCTCTCTCAACATTCAGCCTTTCATTATCCCTCTTCCCTCAAAAATTAGCTATCCTTCTGGCATCCTGCCCCTTTACCAGTATCAGCAGTGCAGACAGACTGCCAGCACCCTGCTCCCCCACCAACAAGGGCAGCAGCACACTGCCCACATTAGTCATGTAAAGTGCGATTCTCTCAAATCCCACTACTGAACCAAAAGAGCAGTTCAACTCCTACCTGCATTCAAAAATCATTTGCATGATTTGGTCTTGCCACCAGGTGTGCTGGACACCAAGTGCCTCTAGCAGTCCACCGGAGTTGAGACATTGCTTATAATCCTGTGTTTTCAATTGGAGATTGCACAGGTTGCTGTATGGGTGTGTTGCTGCTGACCTGTACCACCGCCTCAGTAAAGCTTTGCTTTGTAACGTGTCATCAAACTCCATCACTACTCAAACCACATCTTCTCGCTCAGGAAAACATCTGGATTCCCTTAGTTGTCACTTGCTTCGAACTCATTCAAAATTTCCTATGGCTTCCATGCATCTCACATTTTGCTCCTTCACACCACCTTCATATATTTCCTCTAAACTGATTTGCCTTCCAGAGCTTAACTTCCTTTTTCTAAACCACTTCCCTGATTTATGCTTTCTGCATTAAGTTCCTTCAGCACTTCACAGTTTCTTTCCTTTTTTTGTTATCCTACCACATAACATCTTTTCAACATGTTTGTTTTGACTCTTTTTTGCAACCTATCCCATATTTTCCATCTCTCAATAAATCCTTTAATTCCTCAAGATGTTTGCATATGCTCAAAGTCCACAACAGCAAGACCACTTCTCCTACTGCCCATTTTAAAGGAAGATCTTGTAATATATCTTCACTAGTTTCATAAAATCAAATTTTGAAGTGCTCTGCACTTTGGCACCTATTCAACGAAGCATTTAAGCATGCAAAGTCCAAAGAACAGTATGGCTGGGCACTCAGAACTTCAGACTGTTGAATGGTCAGGACTAAAAGGAGCCACTGCCTTGGAGGTCACAACTTTAGAATACAGCGTGTGCAGCTGGTCCAGATTTGGCAGGAGTATTCCATACAAACATCATCAATAAAAGAAATTTTGGGATGACGGGGAAATATTTTACATTTTCTTGGTTACAGCAGGTTTAGCAATGGATAAAAAGCCCCAGGCAAAATTCAGGAAAATATTTCATTTTGAAGATTAGAACTGCTTGCACTTCACTTTCACCACAGAAAAGCAACTCTGGCACTGTGGGAGTTCTGGCAGGGGGTAAGTTCTCTCTAATAGGATTGTGTGGTGAGTTTTTTTGTTTGGTTGTTTTTTGTTTTGTTTTTCTTTTAATTCATTAAAAAAACCCAAACATGAACAATAAATCACACCAACTTCTACCTCTTAAAGTTGGTAGCTCAAAATCCTCTCTGACAAATATTTTGTGGCCTCCTTCCTCTCTAACTGCAAGATTATTTTCTTAAGGACCTATATGGAGCTTTAAGTAATCAAAAATGAATTATGAATATTGAAACTACCTACTTCTCTTAAATTTAGATCCTTTTAGATCCCATGTATCTCTCTCAGAAGGAGAGAAAGCATTTCTAGTTTGTGACTCAGCATTCTACTTTTTACTTTCAGTTTCAATTCTGAATTCATCCATGTAAAGTAGATTCAAACTACACGGCATGAAAGAAATAACACAAATACAGGAGAGAAAATAGTATTAAAGTAATAGAATGCTAACAGGAAAAGAAGCGAAACATAACAGCTTACCGTTGTGAAAATAACAATAGATACACTTTTGCTTATTAATAATGGCAACAGCAAAGAAAGAACCGATTCAGACTTGATAAATAGCAAAAACAAACTCACTTGGTGGAAACTCCAGAGACCAACCTTTGCTTTCTGTTGTTTGGATGTCAGTCACCTAATGACAAATATGATAGCTCGGTTTTACACAGATAACAAAAAGCAAACAGGTATCACTCTAAATTTAAACAAAGAACTGAGATGCTAATGTTTAACCAAAGAAATCACAATGACAATACAGTATGTCTCAAACCAAGAAATAAAGAAATAAAATTTCATTAATCAAAGTGCATTTGTACACTTACACTTTTTTTCCCAGATTAATATCAGTTTGCTACCTACTAGTGTGACAAATACTAAGCCTTTTTTGCAGTAATATTCATCCTCAAGGAAGATAAATTTACAGACTTACATTATGAAGATTTTCATAGCATAAAAGCAGATGAAAGCTTTCACAAGACAGTCAGAAATCTTCAAGCGCTTCTTGTGAATTCTGTAAATAGCTTTCTTTTTTAAGAAGTTGTAACTTTCATTTCCTTTCCCCTTGGACACTGGTTTCATTTTCCCCACTAACGAGTCATTTGGGTTTTTTGCTGCCCCACCCTCCTGTGAAACTTGAGCGTTTTTTTTCTCCTGTGCTAAACTGTTTTGACCTCACTAGCACATTCATTTTATTTATCATCTTGTTTTCTATATTAAATAGCTTATTTATAACACATTTTATAGGCCAAATTATAACAATTTATCAATTATCTTACAATAATAATGCTACAGACAACCAGAAAGAGGCAAAAATGTTTCTTTAAATTAAGAATTAGCGTGAAAGAGAACTGTCTGTGTGCAAACTGGAGGTTGATTATTCAATTTTTAATTCCATGCTGTTACAGCAGGACTGTCACAGTCTGCATGCGTCTAGCAAAGCAAACTACTCAGAAAAATTTAAGCACAGGAATGGCTTATGGGCTGCCCATGATATTGGCCATAAGACAGGCTCTAAGACAGCAACAGCTGGGGAATTCCAATGACATCCAGTAGTGAAACCCACCTAAAACAAGATAAGTATCAACAAAACCCCTTAACTTCCCACTTTTTTAGGGTGCGTGTTTGTTTTTTAAGGAATAAAAAAAAAATTATTTGGGCTGGGATAAAGTTAATTTTCTTATAGCAGCTTGTATGGTACTGTTTTTTGGATCTGTGATTAAAAATGTTGATAATACAGGGATGTTTTAGCTAATGCCGAGCAGTGCCTGCACTGTATCTTTTCTGTTTCAAATGCTGCGCCCCCACCAGCAAGTAAGCTGGGGGTACTGAGAAGTTGGAAGAGGACACAGTCAGGACAGCTGACTCCAACTGACCAAAGGGATATCCCAGACTATATGAGCTCCCGTGCAGCAACAAAAGCTGGGGGGATGAAGTCTTTATCTCACTTTGCTTGTGTATGCATCTTTTGTTTTGTTTATTAAACTGTCTTTATCTCTACTGATAAAGATGAGTTTTCTTACTTTTACACTTAGGATTCTCCCCGCCATCCTCCTAAGGGGAGTGAGCAAGCAGCTGTGTGGGAATGAGGTGAATACTAGGGTTAAACCACAACAACATTGTATGCCATTGCCCTTTCACCAAGTAACACATCCTAATAGTCAGAATCAGAGGCCTTTTTTTTTGATGGATTTCTTTGGTCATCCTTCACTAACATGGATCTTTAGTGTAATTATTTTTCAGAAATAAAGGTAATCCACTAACAAAGAATAAAGTTTATTCTGTTAAGCTTCTGTGATGCACTAGACTCCTGACAGTTTGGTTCAGGCTCCAAAGGAAGAAAAGGACTAGGCTGTGACCAGGCCATGAACTTCTCTAGTTCCAACCTGTTCTTGAAAAGCCAAAGGAACAGGGTGAAACAGTGAGCTTTGATGTGTATGAACTTGGAAACAGGAACACCGATCGTGCGATTAACACATAAATAGAAGATGGTTCTTCCAAAACTAATTTGGTCAAGGAACAAAGAAAGCTGTGGGTACAAGGAGTCTTTTCTCCATCACACGTAATTTGACCACAAGCCAACCACTTTATTCCATATACATGAGTGAGCTTTTTTTGAGCTCTCCCTCTTAAGTAACTGGCAGCACAGCAGTGATGCCTCTCAAGGTTACTGCTTATGCTTGAAAGACCCCTTGCCAGCTGCAGATCTTTGGTAAGTGATTAATATTGCACATGACCTCATATCACAGGGCATTAAGTTCCTGTATTGGTAGCTTTGAATTATTATATCCTCTGTGCAGTAGCATAATAGATTGAACCTTGCCATCAGACTTTGTTAAGCCTCACTTTTACAACATCTTGCTTCAATAAAACCACTATTGCTGTTACTTTTGGCAGTGGTTCTTTAAGCAGTCTATATCTCCCCTGTGACAGCTTCTCTTTCTGTTTTAAGCCTTCCTTGCCATATAAGTTAATAATCCAACAGAATATTTCTGCTTGTAAACAGTCTTTTAAAATGAAAGAATGTATCTAAAGAATTTCAAAGGGCTACTAAAATAACACAAGCCCATCTTGCATTTTAGAACTATACCACTCATTTTAAACACATAAGCCAAACATATTTGAGAACCACAAAACTCTAGTTTTAAATACAATCCAGTTAAGCATACTATTTAACCAGCATTTTTCCCATGCAAAAGAAATCAGTTTACAGAGCACAAAAATAATGGTCTATAACCATGCAAACACATTAACATCACATTATCAGTGCAAAACAATACTCCAGTATAATCCATAGACAGGGCTTTTGCCAACTTTGGTTAAAGCAGCTTGCACTGAACCCCATAACATCAGTACACATTAACTGAATCCTCCCCTAAAGCCAATGGGAAACCCACATCTGAATGACATTGATAGGTAGGACTGGATAGTCTATTAAATCAGACATGACATCAAGTCTTACTTTCAGTAAGCCCAAAGAGACCTCTTTCCTCCTTTTAACATACAGCCTCCACCTTCTCATTCAAGCAACCACCTCCACCTCCTTTCAAATCCAAAGTTCTGAACACAGATTTGTTATTTAAATATTACAGGAAAATTGCACTTGGCTGAGAAAGCAGACAATTACTAAAACACAGTGGCAGGAAAATTTCAGCCACACCATTAAACAAACATTCCAGGATGACGAAAATCAACGTGCAGTCTTGCAATGCCAGCTGTAGCGTAACTTACCTTAATATCATGGCTTTGATGACAATAATGATCTTTAGGATCAGACTCTGTTCTCTTTCTGTATTTTTCTGTTTCCTTTTGTTCTTGAGAGATTATTAAATGGAATTCTGAAGAACTGTAGTCTCTGATATCAAAAAGAGAGAACCCGAGGTCTTTCAATGTTGATGTCTTTTCCCCATATGTAGGACACATACCATACATGTATAATAAAACAAACCAAAAACATATACAAGCCTAACCATCACACAAGTGTAATGGTTATATTTAAAGGATTTGATCAAACAGCCATTTTTTTATACTTTCAAATTGCACAGTCCAAAGCTATGCAAAATATAACATCAAAAAAAAGCACACCATTTTCTACAAAAGGGACAGGCACTGAATTACTGCACTTTTTATAAAAATAAATTCATAATTTGGGTAATTAATGAAAAATCTTGCCCAAAGCCACATTTTATTTGTGCAATATAGAAAGGAAACAAAATAAAGCTTCTGCAGAATTTTCAGGCTTATAAAAAGCTGTTTAGTAGTTTGCTTAGTGTATTGATTTTGAATGACAGATAGCTCATCACTACAAGTAGACCAATAAAAATTAAGATCTTTCAGACAAATGTTTAATACAAAAGTTACAGCATATATGCTAACTTAGCTGAACCTGTGAATATGGAATCTCTCTTACTCTCTTCTCTCTGGGCAAGGCAAAAGCACAGATGTGGCAAAACCAAGTTCCTACAAACTAGGATACATATTCATCTGTACCATTGCCAAAATGCATTTGCTAGCATTCAGTTCCTCAAGTCAGCTTATCCTAGCAAATTTCATATAGCAAAGTTAACACAAAAAAGTGGCCATGACTGCCCTGACATTTTCACACACCGAATTTCCCCGACAATGAAGTACTTCAAGTTGGCAGGACAAAGATCTCCATGAAAACGTAACTGGAGAATGATTTTTTACACGGACATGTAGTGATAGGACAAGGGGAGTGGCTTTAAATTGAAAGAGGGGA